>PVIR01022767.1:0-17077 GCA_004026965.1 Petromus typicus
GCCTGCTCACCAATACTGAGTCCCTGGGCTCGCTTGTGCAGTTGGCGTGGAGGCCAGTAGGTTGCAGGCCCTGTGCAGCTGCAGTGGTACTGGCTGACATTCCAACAGGCCCACCTACTTACCAGTACAGAGTCCCTGAATGTGCTTCTGCAGTTTACATGGAGAAAGTCAGACTCTGTCCTTCCTTGGCAGTGATGGTGTGGGCTGCCGCTTTCCTGCCTCTGCCCTCTGTTATACTCAGTCCCTGGGTGCTCTTCTGGCGTGGGCCTGGAGGTCAGCAAGCTCCAACCCTGGCGCAAGTATAATGGTGCCCTTGCCCTAGTTTCTTAAATGTTAAAATAATCATATCCCACTGGTTCACTCGTTAATTTGATTATTTTGTAATACTTAAGTTTAAGTCTTTCCCAACCAATTCCATTTGACCCAGATCTTTTCTCCTTATGCTTCAGGAAATGTGTATGGCTTGCTTTTATCTTCAGGAATGAATCCTTCCATGTCCCGCCTTCATGACCTACATTTGGACCTTGTTCTCAACTATATTTCTTTACAGTTTTCCCCCTAGTTATCTCAAAAGAAACCTCCTCAAATGAGTTTTGATCTCTCCATCCTGTGCTGTGCCAATGATGGACATGAGCCCAACTATTAATTTCATTAAAAGAGAGCTGAGACCAGATGGTAACGTGTAATAAGCTTTAGCTGGAAGTTGTAAAAAGATGATATGATTCAGGACATGCTACCTGAAAATTAATAATTCAAGTGAACAGCAGCAAAGAAATGACACCAGTGATGTGAATGAGAAGCATATTTCAAAATGTACAGACTGATGGAGCACTGCCAGACTTAGGAGGGATGAGAACGGGAAGAGGTCTTAGCACTATGTTTTCCAACACTGAGCTCCAGTCCTTATCATCACGTTAAGTCCTTCTTCTCACATATGGTTGGCATGTAGGCCAGCAGACTGAGGGGGAAATACTTAGATGTGGTTGGCACAAACCAACAGGCATACAGCCTGGATGCAATTAAAAGTGTAACAAGAAGGCAGCAGTGTTTCCATTTGGGGGAGTCAGCTTTGGACACTGGTCTCTACTTTCTTGAGCATCTGACTCACACCCTCACAGATGCCTTGCCAGTGAGATCCCAGGCCTCAGACCTGGGACTGGGTTATGTCCTTTCTTCCTCTTGTTCTGAAGCATCCATCTTCACAGCTGAACCATTACTGACCATCTGGCTGGCCAGTGCGTAGATGGTATTGTGAACTCTTCTTCCTCTGACTCCACAGACAGTCACTGTGGACTTTCCTGTCTCTGGTAGAGGACAGTCCTCTTGCAAACATAGCCATAAGCATGGAGTCCCTGAATATAACACTACTTGCATAAGAAATAATACCATGAATCACCAAGTGCGATTATATCAAATTAAAAATCTGCTGCACAGCAAAGGAAACAATAGAGTGAAGAGACAGCTTCCAGAATGAGAAAAAAAATCTTTGGCCAGCTATTCCTTGGACAGTGTTAATGTTTGGAATATGCAAAGAAAAAGAAATGGCCCATAAATGAAAAAATGTTCACACCTTTGCCCATTAGAAAAATATAGATCAAAACAACATTGAGATTCCATCTTACACAGTAAGACCTGTTATCATTAAGGACACAAAAATCAACAAATGTCGTTAAAGCTGCAAGAGGAAAGGGATCTTTCTATACTATTAGTGAGAATGTAAATGAGTACAACCACTATGGAAATCAGCGTGGAAAGTCCACAAAAAACTAAAAACTATAATACAAGTTTCTAATGCAAGAAACTCAAAATATAAATAAAAAGCAAAAGATAGGAGAAATGGTAGAAAACAGGGAGGTAGATTCTGCGGTGATGGGAAGGAAATCTGAAAAAGGAGGAAGAGAAGAGAGTAGGGGAAAGGGAAGTAAAAATAATCATGATATGACACATACATATTCTTGAATATGAATAATTATTATATGCCATAAGAATATATCAATGGTAAAATCTTGAAAAACTTTAAGACAAATTGACTTTTAGCAGTGATTCTAGCTCATTTTAAATAATAAAATAGGTGCTGTGATGCATTGAGCAGAATGAGTTGACTTCATGGGTAGAAAAGGGCTGAAGAAAGCAAAAACAACTGACAAAAGATTGGTTGGTCATCTCACAATTTCTTCCCCTATAAGGTTAAAAAGCACTGGCTGAAATAAACTGGGTCTTTTCTGATTAGTTGCTGTGAAGCTAACACTTCTGTAAAAGGGTTTGTTTCCAAGTCCAATTTCAATACTATGTGTAGCACAAGTGACTCTTTTGGTTGAGTCTGGTATCTTGCAGCCTAGTGCAGGAGCCTCCTCTACATTGTGTTTAGTTTCCCTTTCCCTGAGGAACCTCTCATGGACCTAACAGTGCAAAAAGATGTCTCTCCTTCTTTCAAAGTGCCTAAAACTGGTGTGTTAGTCAGCTTTGCCTCATTTTAGCAGGCACTTGAGACAATAGCGTAGAAAAAGAAATGGTTCGATTTTGCTCACAGTTTCAGATCTGTCAGTCCAGAATGTGTTGGCCCCTCACCTCAGCCCCTTCCTTTTGCTTCTACGGTCCTGCTGGCAAGAGCTGCTCCTTTTAGTTCTCACCTCAGGCAGATGCCTTTATTCACCTAGTTGAAAGTAGATGCCTAATTGATGATCCTTATTGTTAAAACTCATTCTGGGGCCAGGGATTTAGCTCAATGGTTCTGGCACCTGTCTTGCAAGCACAAGGGCCCAGGTTCGATTCCCCGGTAACCCTATACAATACTGGGTGTGGAGGGAGACTCATGCCCAGCAGCAATCAGCACCACATACCACAGTGTCAGGCGTGGTGGCTCATGCCTGTAATCCCAGCACTCAGGAGGCAGAGGCACGAGGATTGCTGTGATGAAGTGAGACCCTGTCTGAATAAACAAACAAAAAAAAAAACTTTCTGTTCAGTGACCAGGGTGTCTCTGCCTCCCATCTGGACTCTGGGTGACAGAACAGCAGAGCGGGACTCACCCCAGGCAGTTTGCTCTCCCGTGAGTCTGTTGTTTACAGTCAGATGGAGGGAACCACACAAACTGAAAGTCCACTTCTTCCTTCTGCCGGCAGGACAAGCGGCCTCTCCCCACACATAATCTCAGGGATGCTATTTCACCCCTGAGGAGGACAACTCATTCCTGACTCTGAAGCACAGCTCAGCTTCTCCTTGTCTCCTCTCCAACACGGAACTGGGGCTTTAACTCTGCAAACTCGATGTGGTGTTTTTCCAGAACAAAAGAGCTGCTGGCGCCCAAAGGTACAATCAGGACTTCAGTTTGAACAACACACGGAAACACTGATAATGAAAAGAAAGTTGCTGCTTCTCTTAAGTCTCACATATCTCACAGTGCCACGTCCTGAGGGGAGCTTGAGGCCAAAATATCTGCTTCTCCACAGGCTCGTCTAGAGAAACACACTCTGCAGTGCGAGCTGGGTGAGCACAGCCACAGCCTGACACGGGGCCACAGAGACCAGCTCCTCCCCTGTGCCTTCTCCGACTAATGTAAACACCAGCAGGCCTCACATTTTTACCTGGGATATTGGTTGATTTCACTCAGGTTACTTTAGCAGCAAATACCAATGATAAAAGTAATAATTCAAGTAACAGCAGCAAAGAAGTGGCATCTGTGATGTGAATGAGAGGCAGATTTCAAAACATAAGGGCAGATGGAGCACTGCCAGACTTAGGAGGGATGAGAGTGGGGACTAAGGAAGGGGTTTTAGCACTACGGCTCCTAACATCTGAGCTCCAGTCTTTATCACCACGTAAGTCTTTCTTCTCACCAGCTCTCTCTTTCTAGGACACCCCTACTCCGGAATTCACATGGGTCAGCCCGACTCCTTCAAAGCTGACATTTCTGTCAAAGCCCCAATTCTAGGCTCACTCCTGCTCCGATCAGGGGTATAGGAGTCAGGCCAGGTACTACAAAGTGGGTGATTATTATGGTTGGGACCCAGATGTCCCCAAACTTGGTCCCCAGTTAATAACACTTTGGGGGAGATGGGACCTTGCAGAGATGAGGCTGAGTCACGGGAGTGAGGCACTGGGTTTGTGCCCTTGAAGGGGGCCAGCCCCAGGCTTTCCTTCCTCTTCATTTCCCAGCTGCTGGGGGAGACAGGAAGCTTTGCTCTAACACATGCTGCCTGCTCTGATCTTCCATTACGGTCCCTCAAACAATGGGACTGAACATCCATGGACTAAAACCTGTGTAACTATGAGACAGGCATGAGCATTTTCTGGGAGGTGTGGAGAGAGGAGAAATGAAAGCTGAGCACTTGCTGAGATGTCTACAAAGGTTCTCACAGTGGAGCAGAAAGGCCCATCTTCGTGGATGATTCCCAAGGTCCAGCCAAGTAGACAGCTCTACGTGCCTGACCACACTGGTCCTCGAGCCCCTGGGACACAGGGAATGTCCGTGGCTCCATTCTCGGTAGTTCATGCTCTCTCCGCCCTGGTCCCTCTCCACCCACACCCAGCAGTTGTGGCCATCCTCCTGGAGCTCTGTTTCATCACTAGCTGGGGTCCAGGCAGCTCCAGTCAATCCTCCCCCATCACCATGGAGCCCTCGTTGGCAAGGAAATGTTCTAGGCCCTCGCTGGGCCCCAGGTCCTGCTTGGAGCCACTGGCTGCTTTAGTCCAAGAAGCATTCTCACAAGTCTTAACTCAGTTTGCCTTCTTGCTCCACCTACTGCACCGCAAAGAACTGTGGAGCTGACGTCCTCCCCCTAACATCCTCAGGGGGAGAGGCGGGAGGGAAATCAGACACAGGACGCCCCACTCCAGTGCCTCAGCTGAGCCCCACACAGTGGTTCACTTTGGTCTAAGTCGGCATCCTGCTAAGTTTATAGTTAAAAGAGGCATATATATATATATCATATATATATATATATATCATATATATATGAGGGAGATGCACATAAAAAGTAATACACAGTATATTATGATTGAGAGATGAGACACAGCTAGACAGTATCAGGGCTGTGCATACACTTTCTAAACAGCTCTGTTGCTTCTGGTTCTGGGAACTCTTATTTATCACCAAGGAAAGAGCCATCCTTTCCATTTCTAAACTGGCTGCAGAAGATCAGTGAAAGCCTGTGTCCTCCACCAAAAGAAGCAAAGAGGATAGAATGTTCTAATTGTATCATCGTAGCTTCTGTTTGCAATTTGTTTTTACTGAACAGCAGCCACTCTCTGGGTCTTACTTAACCTTTGTGCTAAGTGTCGCTACAACCCTGAGAGTCAGTTCCTCTAGTCTCTGCATTTTATAGAAGAAAGAATGAAAAACATGGAGACGAAGTTGCCTGCAGGGTTGCAGAGCTGGTAGGAGCAGGCTTTGGATCTCACTCTACAGTCTGCAGGGCTACGTTTGCCTCCTCCCGGGCTCAGACAAGTCTCGTCCACTGCACAGAGGGCGGCGTGCGGCCAGCCCAGTGTCTGGCATCTATCCACCAACCACCTAGCAGGGTAAGAAGACACGACGTGTGGCTCTCGTGCAGCCAGCACTTCAGCAAGGCTCACACGAATGTGCCTCAGTCTTGTCGTCTTAAAGAGAGAAGCACAAAGACAGGATGCCACAAAGCGTGGACACAACCCTGTGATAACACCGGGGAAAGGCAGGCAATCCCGAGGGATCGGTGGCTCCTCAGACCCTCCGCACTCAGTTCTGTGTGTCTCTAGTGTTCTCATTTTACAAATTGTTGAACAGTTCTATTAAAGAGATTCATTGTGTCTCCACAGCAATTAACCTAGGTGATCAAAGTGAACCTTCTTAAATTGAGAATTGGATTGCTATCAGTAAGAGGAGCATCCTGCAGGAAGAAGAGAATTATGCCAATGTTAATTGTGACTGATTTTTTTAAAAAGCAATCTCAAACTTGTTAGCACCTAAGTGTATAAGAGGACATTCACAGTTGAACTAGAAAATATTTTCCAACACAGTTTTTCTGTTACCCATCTACTTCCTAGTTTTGAGTCATGGAAAAAAATAAATTTATGATTTAGTGGAACTTTACAAATTTCACTTAGAGGGCCGGGGAGTTAGTTCAGTGGTTCCGGCGCCTGTCCTGCAAGCGCAAGGACCCGGGTTCGATTCCCCGGTAACCACATACCTATACTGGGTGTGGAGACTCAACCCAGCAGCAACCAGTACCATATACCACAGTGCCGGGGGTGGTGGCTCACGCCTGTAATCCCAGCACTCGGGAGGCAGAGGCAGGAGGATTGCTGTGATATGAGTTTGAGGCTGAGCTCAGGGCCAGCCTGAACCACAAAGCGAGACCCTGTCTCCAAAAAAAAACCAAAAAAAAAAACAAATTTCACTTAGAAACCCTTCAGTTTGACTCTCTTGCCTCTGTCCAATACATGTGATTTCAGTGACACTGTATTTTATTGTTAATTGTACCTATATTTCCCCATGTTAATATTCTTACAGTGCTAAGTGCTACATTTATTAAAAAGTTACAAGATCTCACAAGAGATATAATAATGTCAATTTTCCCACCTCTAGGAGAAACTGCCCTTCTTTAGTGATACAGTTTGTGACTTTGCCCTGGAAAATCACGAATAAGGCAGAAAAATGTACTGACTAGAGGCTCCCTCCACTTACCTTGGGCCGTGGGGTTCTGTCCTCAACGATCTGCACGACTGAAAGGCTTTCTCCTGTGACAGACTCATAAACACAATGATTTCCCAGCAATACTGAGTTGCCAGAGGGTGAAAACCTGATTATATTCTGATCACAGAAAATAAGTAATGGCTTCTTTTCTGTAAGTAATAAGACAAAATGACTAAACTGTAATCAAACAGCTCTGATTTTTCTCATACTATGAGAGCAGAATGAGAGATCAGAAAATGATCAGTTATGCTAGAAAGTGAAGATAGAATGTAATTTAAAGAAAAAACTCAAGTAAAAAATATTATTACTATAATGAAGAAGGGCTATACATATATGAACACACATAAACAAAATGAAAGTAACTTTTTTTTCAATCAAAGAACAATCAACATATATGCCCAGAAAGTTAGAGTTAACCAGAATCCAAAGAAATACCACAAAATATTTAAGGAAAAATTTGGTAGGCACACATTAGAGGAAAAGACATTTGGAGAAGAAGAGGTAATAGGCAGATACCATGCATATATTTGGATTTTACTGATTCAAAAACATTTTCTTATTCTCCAATAAAGCTGTGGAAAAACTATATTTACTTGCCTAATTAAAATGAATTGCAGAGCTTAGTATGGTATGTAAAGTGTAGCATAGCTAACAAGAAAAGCAGGAATAAATCAGAAATAAAGTAAAGGTAGAGGTTATGTGGAGCCAGAAATGAAATTATTATTAATGTTGTTCCTGCTATTACCAGGGCAGGAGCAAATGAGCACAAAGCTGACTCGTTAGAAAATGGCTGGTTCTGGACTGGGGTAACTGGCTCTTCCTGGTAAAGTAACCAGCAATTATTAATGGGAGCGAGCCCCAAAAGCCCCAGATCCAGGGAACAGTCTGAAAACCCTTAAACAAATTTCTGAGAGTCTAATTTTGATGGGGTTGGTTGGTTGGTTGTGTTTTGCAGATTTGCTTCTCTGCACATTTCCTACGCACACTTGAGTTATGGATTCAAGGTTGTCTTAGGAGAGAATTGAGAAACCAGAGAGACCAGTGAAGTGTGCAAAGTGGCTCAAAGGGGGTGTGTGTGTGTGTAGGAAAAGATGTAGCCATTTGGCAATCAAGTAGAACCTCTGTTAATTTCATTATGAAGAAATCCTGAGCCACCTTATAATTTGGATGTTCCCCAGACTTTGTTAATTTACCCTTAATAATAAAAGGGTTATTGAGAGAGAGCTGAGGGGGTTTAGCTCATCCGAGCCTCCGCTTTCTGCCCAAACTCATCCCTGAGTGCCTCTGTTTTCTTCCACTGCTCCAGACCATAGGTCGGATTTACGCCGACAAGCGGCGCCCAACGTGGGACAGGGAGGATTCAGAAGACTGGATGTTTAGAGACTGAAGGGTGTGTTCCTTGGTAGGTGGAAGACTTCAGCAGGGAATGGGAAATTTTTTATTTGTGGAAAGCAGTTTGATCAACTGCTGCTACAAGGCATTTGTGAAAAGGAAGAACTGGAGGAAGAACTGTTATCTCCTCCCCTAATGGGTGATCGTGAAGGAGAGGATGAAATTGAAAATTTAACCATACAAGTGAGGAAGTTGCGGCATGAGGTTGAAACAAAAAACATTGACATTCCCTGTAGAATATAGGGAAACCTCAGCGCTTCCATTAGAGATGGCTGGAGAAGCGGCAGGAGGTGTTATTTTATGGAATCCCCTGAATTATGTTTCTCCCTTAAGTATGTTTCCAGTTACAATTCAACAAATGTCTCCTAATCAGCAACATCCCAATGGGTAGAGTCAGCTGAATTGGACTCCCCCAGAGTCTAAAGATATAAAAACTTTTAAAGAAGCAGTGGTTTCTTATGGAATGCATTCTCCTTATGTTTGACAAATCATCAGTAATTGGGCTGATACCTATAAAATAATTCCCAGAGACTGGAAAGATTTAGTTACTGCTGTTCTTGAGGCAGTACCTCAATTACAATGGCTTTCTTGGTGGAGAGAGGAAGCCTCCGACATGGAGCAAAAGAATAAACAAAGAAATATTCCAATAACCAGGGAAATGTTATTAGGAGAAGGACCATATGCTGAGTTGGAGCGACAGGTACAGTATGACGATGCTATGATTGTACAGTGTCACCTTGCTGCTCTTAGGGCTTGGGATAAGGTTGAAGAGCCAGGAAAAGGGGCTACTGCTTCCCTAAAATTATGCAGGGTTCTGGAGAACCTTATACTGAATTTTTACAAACATTGACTCTTCTTTACATCGAGCTATTGCAGATCCAGAGGTACAGAAGATTTTACTTGAATTCTCGGCTTTTGAAAATGCAAGTGCCAAAAGTCAGAGAGCTATATGTCCTTTGAAGGCTCAAGGAGTTCCTTTTGAGGACTGGATAAAAGCTACTGCAGACCTAGGCTCTCCGTCTTTCCAAGCTAATCTTCTAGGGCAAGCTATTTCTCAGGGGTTACAAAGAAATAATAACAATTTACCAATGTGGAAAGATAGGACCTATCAAAAAGGATTGCAGGCAATTTAAAAGTGAGGGACGTAGAAGCTGAGGTCAGGAGAAGAAATATATGCCTCCTGGTTTGTGCCCTAGATGTAAAAAAGGTTACCGGTGGGCAAATGAATGTCAGTTAACACGAGATATGCCTTTGGGAAATGAAAACGGGCCTAGCTCGGGGCCCTCAGACAAACAATACAAGCCAGGTGTTTCCCGTCAGCAAGGGCTTGATCAATCTAGCTCAGAACAGCCAATTGCCCAGTTTCTCTGTATTGGAGATTTAATGTGTGCTACTAAAGGAAGTGCAGCTGTAGATCTTGTAGTGCCTCGTGATATTTTCTATCTCCCAAAATTCCTTTATATTGAATTCATACTTGAGTTTGTGGTCCACTCCCTCCTGGGACTATGGGACTGTTATTGGGAAGAAATAGTCTCACTTTAAGGGGTTTATGAGTACATCCTGGAATTATTGATGAGGACCATAGAGGGGAAATTCAGATTCTTGCTCAGGCAGAGAGTGCTATACGAATAGAAGCAGGAAAAAGAATTACACAATTGCTTTTGTTACCATATTAGAGACGGAAGGTTTGTCCTGAGGTTAGAAAAGAAGGGTTGGACAGTACAAGCAAACAAGTTTATTGGCAAAGCTTAATTAAGGAAGATCACCCTAAGATGATTGTTAGTTTAGATAATATACCTATTGAAGGTCTGGTGGATACAGGAGCAGATGTTTCTATTTCTAGTACTTCCTGGCCAGAATCTTGGACCCTTACAAGGATTCATACTCAATTTACTGGACTTGGTACTCTTAATGATATTTCTCAAAATGTTAACAGTTTGAAGTGCCAGGGGCCTGATGGACAGCAGGCTACTTTACAGCCTTATATTGCTTCTATTGCCATGAGTCTATGGGGAAGGGACTTGTTACAACAGTGGGGAGCACAAATGTACATTCCTACTTTGTCAGATAATGTCAAAAAATAATTTACAAATCTACTCAGAAGGGACATCAGGGTTTAAGTTATCCAAATCTATCATAGGGGCCGCTGCTGTGCCAAGTGCTCTTCCTTTAAAATGGATTACTGATTCTCCTATTTGGATTGAGCAGTGGCCCTTAACTAAGGAAAAACCACAAGTTTTGGAGATCTTAGTGGAAGAGCAGTTGAGGGCAGGTCATATAAAAGAATCTACTAGTTCTTGGAATTCTCCTGTTTTTGTGATAAAGAAAAGGTCAGGGAAATGGATGGTGTTAACTGATTTAAGGGCTATTAACAAAGTCATTCAGCCTATGGGACCATTACAGCCTGGAATTCCTTTACCTTCTATGCTTCCAAAAGAATGGTTTTTGCTAGTCATAGATCTTAAAGACTTTTTTTTTTTAACTATTTCCATTACAACCTCTAGAGCAGGAAAGGTTTGCTTTTACTATACTTACTTTCAATAATGCTAAACCCGTTAAGCATTATCAGTGG
This sequence comes from Petromus typicus, assembly GCA_004026965.1. NCBI lineage: Eukaryota > Metazoa > Chordata > Mammalia > Rodentia > Petromuridae > Petromus > Petromus typicus. Next base: position 10,635 of record PVIR01022767.1, read on the forward strand.
AAAGTATTACCTCAAGGTATGATACATAATCCTACTTTGTTCCAGTATTTTGTTGCTCAACTATTACAACAGATCAGAATTTGTTTTTCTACTGCTATTATCATTATATGGATGATATTCTTGTGGCAGTAGAAAGCCAGGACCAATTAGTGATTTGGACAGATATGAAAAATACTTTGGAATCCTGGGGCTTGGAAATAGCTCCTGAAAAAAATCCAGCAAGGCAATGTAGTTGACTACTTAGGATATAAAGTTACAGCCTCAGCAATCTATCCACAAAAAATTCAGATCTGAAAAGATACCTTAAGAACTCTTAATGATTTTTAAAAGCTTCTAGGTGATATAAATTGGTTGCAGCCTATGCTAGGCCTAGCCAATGCAGATCTTACTAATTTATTCCAAATTCTACAAGGTGATCCTCAATTAGACTCCCCGACAATTAACTCCAGCCACAGAGGCTGAACTCCATCTAGTAGAAGAACAAATTGCCAATGCCTGCCTGGGACAATTAGAATTAACTTGTTCAATTAACTTTGTTATATTTCCTTCTCCTCACTCACCTGCGGGTGTAATTATGCAAAAGGAAGAAAATATTTTAGAGTGGCAATTTTTACCTAATAAAACAAACAAAAGATTAAAAACTTAGGGAGAAAAGATTTGTGAAATGATTATCAAAGGTTGGGCCGGGGATATAGCTCAGTGGTTCTGGCGCCTGTCTTGCAAGCTCAAGGGCCCGGGTTCGATCCCTGGTAACCACATAACAATACTGGGCATGGAGACTCATGCCCAGCAGCAATCAGTACCACATACCACAGTGCTGGGCGTGGTGGCTCACGCCTGTAATCCCAGCACTCGGGAGGCAGAGGCAGGAGGATTGCTGTGATGTGAGTTTGAGGCTGAGGTCAGGGCCAGCCTGAACTACAAAGTGAGACCCTGTCCCAAAAAACCTGAAAAATAAAAAAATGATTATCGAAGGTCAGTTCCCTACAACTGTCAAATGTAAGCCACTCCCAAGAGGAAGAACTTTTACACATGCTAATAAGCTAGGAATGGCTGGATATCTTTCTGATGAGTTACATAAAGCGGTTCAAAGTCCTTATCATTCAGTTGGAAAGGCTAGAGTTATATGCTATTCTCATGGTTTTTGTAGATTTCTCTATTCCTCTAAACATCATTACAGATTCTCAGTATGCTGAAAGGGTTGTACAGTCTATTGAAACAACTTTTATTCCTGATGATGGTTCTGAATTAAATACATTAATTTCTTCAATTACCACAACTGGTTCATCAAAGAACATCTCCTCACATTTGTGCACATTCTCAGTTGCCAGGACCGTTGGTAGCTGGCAATGATGCTGGCAATGATGCTATTGATAAACTCTTCATTGGCAGCGTTGCTGCTGCTACACAGTTCATCAGATACATGATGCTAATAGTAAGAGCCTTAACATCATTTTGCTATTACATGGCAACAGGCTAAATATATTGTTAAAACATGTCCTTCCGGTTCATTTTATTCTGCTTAAACTTTTGATGATGGTGTTAATCCTCGTGGACTGAAAAGTAGTGACTCATGGCAAATGGTGTCACCCATATTCAGGAATTTGGAAAATTAAAGTATGTACATCCTTCTATAGACAGATACTCAGGTTTTCAGAGGGCATCAGCTTTAAGTTCTGAGCGTGCAGATGCTGTTATTTCCCATCTTATAGAAACTATGGCTGTTATGGGGAAACCACATCGGTTAAAAACTGACAATGCTCCTTCTTATACTTTAAATTTCAATCATTTCTGAAGCAACAAAATATTGAACATGTCACTGGCATTCCTCATAATCCTACTGGACAGGCAATTATTGAACAAGCTAATTGCACTTTGCGAGAAATGTTATAAAAACAAAAATAGTTGATTATGAGGACTCCCAGGCAAAAGCTTTACAATGCCCTCTTAACTCTAAACTTTTTAAATTTTGACACTCATAGCCTGTCAGCTGGTGATAGACACTGGAACATAAAGAAGGAGCAAAAATTACAACAATCAGTCTATTAAAGAGATGTCGTGTCTAATAAATGGAAACCAGGAACTGTTCTCTGGTGGGGGCAAGGATATGTGAACATTTCCACAGATTATGAAAAATTGTGGGTCTCATCAAAAAACTCTCAAGGCCAAAGAAACTACAAATACCACTGAAGAAGGCAGTTGATGGGGACAGCCGAAAAAAAATTCATCAATAAAGCTGATTATCGAAGCTGTACAATTGATAACACCCATAATTTTGGCAAGGTAAGTGAACAAAATGTACTTATTGAATTTGTAATATTTCTAATTCTTGAGGAGTCATAGTGGAGACCCAAATGTAACTATAACAGCAAAGGATGGTTGGCTCCCTGGAACCCATAATACAAGAGAGATTTTTAAAACCAAAGGAAGAGAAAGATAGATTAAAAATTATATAGTAGAAGTTGATTATTTACTTTGGTAAAGATGAGCATTGTTTGCAGGGGAAAAGTCAGAAGTATGGTTGTTTATGATTTCTTCTAGTACTATTTATTTCATTCTTTTAAATTGTTTTTGCTTTATACTTATGGGTTTGAGGGAAAGTGTTACAATCAGATAGATATCTTAAATATTCAAAATTTTCCACCATGTGAAATATAGTATGCTTCATATGAAGCAGATTGAGCTTATTTGTGACAATGTTTGAGTATTAATTCTCCAATTATTTTATTATTTCCTATGGAAATATCATTAATAGGAACCTTTTTTGGTTCTATTTGAGGAAAATTAACTCAAGTGGCATTGTCACATTGCCACATCTTTAATGGCTCAAAAAATCAAAAACAGCTTTCAAACATGTGTACCTCTACCTTACTTATTGCTAAAAGTCTTTATTCATTGGATAAATGCAAGTATGACTTTTGATTTAACTTTTGAAAGTTTGTTTTCATAAAGCAAGGAACCAGCTGTAGTTACCAGTATACCTACCGAAGAAATGGACTCAGTTCTTGTTTTCCTGTGATTTGGAGATCCGATCACCGACAACACAATCTTCTGAATAAGCATGACTTGGGAAAATGTAAAGGACCTGCTTTGGCGTATGCCATATATGTTGCTGTTAAGAGACTTCTGAGTTAACTATGACAAGAGTTTAATATGCACTGTGCAAACTGTATGCTAACATCCAGAGGACACTGGGTCTTATTATCGTGAATTGGCACAGGGGTCTTAACGCTCCTTTTTCTTGTAGCCACTGCAACTACAGCCGCAGTGTCCCTGTCTTAATCAAGTCCAAAATGTACATCATGTAGATGGATTTTTTTCTAAAGAAGTCACCAAAACTTTCTTATGCTCATAAAATCAGTACTGAACTCATTAACAAAGGTAGCCTGCAAGGTTTAAGAGTTACAGTTGCGAGCTCCCCCTTCAGAGCCTATGGTATAACTCTTTTTTTGCAGAGGCTGATTGTCAGTGACAGGGAAGAGAGATGCAAGGGACTACCAACCTAAGACAGAGCATGGGCATGTGGATATTCATGGCTTGATGACGGGTTAGGAGTCACCTTGGCACCTCTCACCTAAGACAGGCACAGTCATCTTGCGTTTGAAAAAGGGGAGAGCAGTAAGCCAACTTGTAACCTCCATCAACAAGGCTGTGCAGGTATTTACCATACTGACTAAATGAGCTAAGAGACTGGTTGAAGTCATCGTTGCTGTTACCATCTAAACCCATCTAATCCCTAGACAAATGTTACCATCACTGCTGCTACTACCGGACTTGCTCTGCATCAATCTCTTCAGAATGCTGATTGAAACTATTAATGACTTGGTCGGATTGGGACAGACTGTTGTAGCTTTGGGAGGTCGACTGGGTATTGTGAGGGAACAACTTAAGTTGAAAAGTGATTGAAACTATACAGATATTTGTATTACATTTGTACTTTATACGACCTAACTATATGGATATATGTATCACTTCCATGTACTTCATAATGTGACCTAGAATGATCGGGTTATATAAAAACAAGAGGAGGATATGTAGCAAAAGGTGTAGCCATTTGGCAATTAACTAGAACTTCTGTTAATTTTGTTATGAAGAAATCCTGAGCCGCCTTATAATGTGGATGTTCCCCAGACTTTGTTAATTTATCCTTAATAATGAAAGGGTTATTGAGAGAGAGCTGAGGGGGTTTAGCTCATCGGAGGCTCAGCTTTCTGCCCAAACTCATCCCTGAGAGCCTTTGTTTTCTTCCACGACTCCGAACCATAGGTCAGATTTACGCCGACATGCGCTTGTGTGTACATGTGTGTGAGTGCATGTTGTGTGTGTGCGTGCGTCTCCTTGGGACACAGACCATATTTGTGTCCGCTTATGAAACCAGATAACTGTAATCCTCGGCTGCGCTGTTGTAACTTCCGGAAGTAATTACGCAGTAACGCCCAAGAATGTCACCACTGTGCTGAGTGGGAAACAAGACCTTGGGTGGGACTTGTGCGCCCAGGAAGATTAAAGTGTTGGGTGAATGATATGTAAGGCGGCAGCCTGACAGATGAGTCAGGAGGAAGAGCTCAGACTGTAAATGCCAGGCACTCAGCCCTGTGCTGCACCTGGCATAGCATGCTACATACGTGCTTCCCCTCTCTGCTGTTCCCTTCTGGGACATTAAGCGTGAGGTAAGAGTAACTGCTGCCTCACTCGGCAGACTGTTAAATGAGGCCATGGCCGAAAGCCTTTAGAAGCGGGCATGGTGCACAGTAAGTCTAAAAGCACACGCCACCCTGACTCCCTATGCGGGCAGGGACCGACCCAGCAGCTGCATCTGCTGCCCTGGCTTCCTCAGCCTGCTGACCGGCCCCACAGGGACCGTGCAGGGCGGGCCACTGCGCTGGACAAGGGCCTGCTCCCCACCGGCCGCCCAGCGCTGCCACAGCCGGGCTGCGCTTCTCAGCAGCACCTTCCAGACAGATCAGTTTGCTAAAACTCGGCACTCAAGACTCTACTCTGAACGCAGATAAGCAAGACTCAAAAAGGATTCGACTTGAGGAACTGAAGAAGACCAAAGCTGTCTTTCAACAGGCTGCTCATCCTGTCTCATATATCTTCAACATGCAAAAACCATAGCTATCAGGCAAGGGAAAGACGTAGAAAGTGTACATATAGGAAAGGAAGAAATTAAACTATTCTTACTCACAGATGACATTATTTTTTACATAGATGACCCCAAAAAACTTAAGAAAACCACTACAACTAATAAATGTAGCAGGGTAGATGGATCCAAAATCAACACAGTAAAATCAATAGTATTCCTATACACCAATCATGAGCCATCAAAAAAGAAATTAAGAAAACAGTACCATTCACAGTAGCCTTAAAAACTAAAATGCTCCAGAATTAACCTAATCAAGACAGTAAAAGATTTTTTTTTAGTATTTATTTTAATTGATTTTGGGTACATTTATATATATATATATATGTTTTATATATAATATCACATTCGATATTGAGAATTTGTACCATTGTGTGACATGACCCTCATTTTTCTCATCTCCCTGCCTTCCCACAACACTTGCCCAAATATATATAATATATATATATACACATTATATATATGTTATAGTATATAATATATACATACATTATAATATATGTTATAATATATATAAATTATATATTATATATATTTTATATATCCTTTCCTCTTTCACCATCCAATGTTTTCTTTTCCTTATCCCTACCCTCCCTTTTCCCTTTGAGGATTTTCTTACTATTACACAACACCTATCACACATTTTAGAATTCATTTATACCTTCAGTTCCTCATGCCAGAGAAGAGTTACTTCTGAAATGAAAACCATAGTACCCAGAAAAAGGAGATGCCAAAAAATGGAACAATACCCCTTGTTCCTGGATATTCAGAACCAACATTACCAAAACAGCCTTACTTGCAAGACTGCTATATAAATTTACTGCAGTCCCAGTCAAAATACCACCAAGATTCCTCACAGACCTATGCAAAAGAAAAATTCCTAAAATTTGCATGGGCCTAAAAGAGACCAGGAATAGCAGCAGCAATCCTTGACAACAAGGGGAAAGCAGGAGGCATCACAATCCCTCATTTCAAGTCATATTACAAAACTACAGTGATAAAAACAGAATGCAATCATTTAAAAGCAGCAGTGATAAAAGCTGAGACAAAAATAGCCACATGGAAAGCAGCTGTGCTGACCGCTAAACCACCCACGCAGGTGAAACAAACATGGGTCAGTGGAACAGATCAGAGACGCAAAGACAACCCCAAGCAAATCCAACTATTTGATTTTTAACAAAGGGACCACAACAAACACTGGGAAAAAGATAGCTTCTTAATAAATGGTGCTCAGAAAACAGGCAATACACATGCAGAAGATTCAGTCTAGACTCTTATCTCCCACAATGCACCAAACAAT
>PVIR01022767.1:17177-27824 GCA_004026965.1 Petromus typicus
GTGGAGACCCACACCCAGCAGCAACCAGTACCACATACCACAGTGCCGGGCGTGGTGGCTCACGCCTGTAATCCCAGCACTCGGGAGGCAGAGGCAGGAGGATTGTGATGTGAGTTTGAGGCTGAGCTCAGGGCCAGCCTGAACCACAAAGCGAGACCCTGTCTCAAAAAAACCTAAAAAAAAAAAAAAAAAAAAAAAATTGTAAGGACAAGTACACAATGGGAAAGACTGCCAGCTCCCCCTTGAAAATGAAAGGGGTTCACGGGGAGTTACTGTACTAGCTGGAGCAGAGGGATTTTTTTTTCTCTAATGGTAAGAATTTTAGTCACTGAGTAAGCAATTTTTAAACACCTGTGGTTTTTTTTCTTACCAAATGATGATCACCTTAAACTCTACATGGATAAAGGATGATTATAGTTAATGAATAAATGTCAATCTCTTTCCAGTCCTAGAAGATGATCCCCTAAACTAAGGGAGACCTAAGCCCACTGAATGAATGATCCACTACTCACCAGCCCTTATCTAACACAGCCAGATCAAATTGGTATTACTATTATTTTAAATAACATTCAGCCCTATTTGCTACTAACAGATACCAGCTGAATTGAAAGACAAGCTCTTGGTGAAAAGGTTAATCAGGAAACTATGGAATTCTCCAATCTACAGTAAAATCTTGCTTTGTAAGAATAATTCATTTGAGGGCCGGGGAGTTAGCTCAGTGGTTCCGGCGCCTGTCTTGCAAGCGCAAGGGCCCGGGTTCGATTCCCTGGTAACCACATAACAATACTGGGTGTGGAGACCCACACCCAGCAGCAACCAGGACCACATACCACAGTGCCGGGCGTGGTGGCTCACGCCTGTAATCCCAGCACTCGGGAGGCAGAGGCAGGAGGATTGTGATGTGAGTTGGAGGCTGAGCTTAGGGCCAGCCTGAACTACAAAGTGAGACCCTGTCTCAAAAAACCTAAAAAAAAAAAGAATAATTCATTTGAAAACACGCTTGTAATCCAAAGCACTTGCATATAAAAGCCAATTTCTCCATAAGACATAATGCTAACTCCAAAATATTCATATAAAAATGATTACAATACATATTGTAATATCATACAAAATAATGAAAAATACAAAATGTAAAGACAAATAAATTAACCCACATTTATCTCTGAAAACCTTCACAGCTGGTGTGAGGGAGACCAGACAGAAGGGTTATTGTGTAGGACGATTTTCATTATCACTAATGGAATCACTGCAGTCTATTCAGTCAGTAGAATCTTCTACTTTTCATGCAGCTTTAACAAGGAACCTATCTCATGACATTCCTTTTGCCTTTGTTGAGGATTTCACAGAAATGTGATGTGTCATTGTTGTTAAATAGATTCATCACTTGCACTACGACAGCCTTAATCAGTGGCGACAGCCTTAATCAGTGGCGTTCTGTGAAGTTTTGCACATTCTACTTATCTCCTTGATCTCATCTGAAGTGATAGATTCCTCTACTTTTTTCTCCTCCTCCTCTTCTGCAGAAGAGATCACTTCCACAATCTCTTGCTGTTGGGAGATGATCACCCATAATCCCATAGCTAGAAAGAGAGAGAACCATTGGCTCAATTATCATGACATTTGTTACACCTGTTGGGAGATGATTACCCACAATTACACAGTGGAGAGAGAAGACCCCTTGGCTCATTTGTGACCAGGTAGTACTTATATTGAAAAACATAGCTCCTTTATCAAGTTAAACATATTAGAAATGTTTGCTTGTCTTGTAGAAGTAGAATATTAACAGAAAAAGCTTACTTACAACTCAAGATTTTACTGTACTCGAGTTCGTGATATATCTCAATAATATAATGAATGCTTAATAATTAGAATGCTCTGGTTTATGCCTTGTTTCACCAAGCCTTTGAAAGGAACAGTGTGATGAGCAGTTCAAATCTGAGGTTACTGAATTCATTCTCAAGTGGTAGAAGCTACATGCTTGTGACTGATGAGGGTTTTCACACTCAGCCCAGAAACAGAGTTGAACGCCCAGCACTACTGAAGTTATCTTATGCTTTTGCTATGGAAGAAAGAAAAAAAAAGTGTTTTCCTAGGCATTACAATGGAAGGTATACAACTGGCCCTTCTCCAGTTTATAAGATAGGAGGTTAGACCTGGGAGAAGAGGTGTAGAGCACAGGAGGCTACCATTTCTAGATCTTGGTCTACCTACAGACTCATGGGGAAAGTGGCAAAGAAGCTGAAGAAGTTACTGCCCACAGCATCCATGTGCACTTTGTGAACAAAAGGGTTTAAAACTCGGAGACCATGGAAGTCTGTGATGTATATTATATACATATATATGCTAAATCCCTGGCCCTGTATCATCTACTCCTTTTTTTTTAGGTTTTTTGAGACAGGGTCTCGCTTTGTGGTTCAGGCTGGCCCTGAGCTCAGCCTCAAACTCACATCACAATCCTCCTGCCTCTACCTCCCGAGTGCTGGGATTACAGGCGTGAGCCACCACGCCCGGCACTGTGGTATGTGGTACTGGTTGCTGCTGAGTGTGGCCACACCCAGTATTGTTATGTGGTTACCGGGGAATCGAACCCGGGCCCTTGCGCTTGCAAGACAGGTGCCGGAACCACTGAGCTAACTCCCCTGCCCGTATCATCTACTCTTAAGCATGATTTAATCTGCAGTCTGTTCATCATGACTCCTGAACATACAAAATCCATTGTTAACATGGCCCCAGAAATATGCTAAAGGATTTATATTACAACAGCCTGTTGGTATGAATTTACTAAATATCAAAAGTAAATGGGACTTGAGAATCACTCTCATTTCCTCTACAGAGAATCAGATTGGTATTTTCTCATAACACCCAGTCTCCTGATACAGTTTTATGCCATATTCAAAGCAAGGCCTTCAGAAATCAAGATGGATGGGCTCTGGCTTTTCTCATTAATGGTGAAGAGAGCTAGTCAGTGAACGCACGCCCTATCCTCACTACGCTGTCATCATCATTTTCTCTCTGGCTCTCTTTTCTTTTTATTTTTTACTGTCTGATTTAGAGGCCATGAAGGGTCCAAACTTGGAAATGCAGTTTAATTTAACATCCCCACAGGCGAAACATGTGGAGAGCTTTTTCATTTCACACTATCATCAGTGAGAGCGCTGCCCGTCTATCTCTATAACCCAGCAGGCCACAGCCAGGATGCTCAGTTCTGCACAGAGACATCTTTCCAGGACTCTGGGTCCTGCTGTAGCCTTGTCCCCTTCCCCTTGCACTCCTTCTCCTAATGAAACACTTACATGAAGTGGAGTAAAGGAGATAAATAATGTCACCTGCCCATTCTAATTATTGAACCTGATTCTGGCCTGGTCTTCAAAAGTTCTCTTTCTCTTTGGCCAACTGCCCCACCTGGGCATTAAAACAGGAGTGGAGCGGGGTTCCACCTGACTTTACGGGACTCTGGTTTTGCTCCCTGTGGAATTCTACCACTGTCTAGAATCTATTTACTCTCCCATTTCCTGAAAGACTATATGAAGCTTTCATCTATGAAAATACACAATTTCTCCAACTCTCCTTACTCTCAATTGATGACATTATTTTCAGTTCCTTCAGAAAAATAACCTTCCAGCATCTTCTATTTCCCCACCCACTGGTGGGTCAATTTTTCAGGTTTATACATAAAACCTTACCCTGCACGTGAACATCAGATCCTGTCCTCTGTCTGCTCTGTGCTTCATTCTTGACCTTTTACTCTTTTATGTCATCTGCTTTTCACTGGCTACTGATTCTTTCCAATCAGAAAAGGTAAGGGTAAGACCTCCTCTTAGCATCCAAAAGCAAATCTCTTGTTTCTATGTTCCTTTAGGAACTTTCCTCCAAATCTTTTGTTCTCCTTGGGAGAAACTTTCTCAAGTTATCCATAGAATCTGCCATTTCTCATTTTTAGTTCTCTTCATGCTTCTTCTGCTACTATAACTGAATACTAGAGACTAGGAGATTTACAAAGAAGAGATGAATTCAGGTTTCTGGAGGCTAGGATATCAGACAGCAAGACCTCATTATTTCTCAAGTCTTTTTCTCCACCATTGCACAGCAGAGGCAGAAGACCACCAGAGTGTGAGAACAAGCACGAGCAAGCAAGACAGAACTAAAGTCACTTTTATAACAACCACCTTTGTGATAAGAAATCTGTCCCTGTGATAAGGATGCTGATCCACCTAATCCTTTGTTAGTAGGTTACCTCCCAGCACTGCTGTAGTAGGAATGAAGTTTCTGATACAGTTACAGATATTTCTCCTTTGCTAACCTACCTATTTAATGACTGTTCTGACTTACAACCCACATTCAGACTTGTGACTCAAGAACCTCAGGGGTAGTGCAGTCCTGCAGTGCCTTCCAGGGTACAGTAGTATAATTTTTGCTGATTGTCCTATTCAGTAGAGAACTGTAGTTTTCTGTTCTGTTATGTGTTACAGTACTGCATGTAAGAGTTATGGAAATAAAAGCTAGTCATCAAGTTGGAATTTCCTTTGACCATTTACGTGTCATGAATGTTGTAATCTACATACTATTTTCAACTTCTCATTTAGTGAATAATTCATTTAATGAATTGGATGGAGCTCGGCTATTATATGAGGAACATCTGTACTTTGAGGGATATATTCATAGTATAGAATCACCCCTGGAAGTGGCCTATGTGCCTAGAAATAAGTGATTGGATAAGCAAAATGTGATATTTTTATATAATGGAATATTACTCAGCTATAAAGTGAAAACTTGGAGACATTTGTAGGAAAATGAATCCAGCTGGAAAATACTGAAACAAATCAGACACACAATCTTAAATACTATATGGTATCTTTGAGTGAGATACAAAGAACAAAGTACAAAGAAAATTATAAAGGATGGAACCAAAAGATAAGGAGACAGATCTCATCCAATAGGCAAGAGGTCCATGGGACAAAGGGAGGAGAGGAGGAGGAATGGAGAAAGGAGAGGAATAAAGATGTGCCATGTACAGCAGCCTAATAACTCCACTCAGTGGAAAGTTACATGCTGAGACAACAGCTATACAAATAATATCGACAAGTATGAAAACTGCTGTGGGGGGCCGGGGATTTAGCTCAGTGGTTCCGGTGCCTGTCTTGCAAGCGCAAGGACCCAGGTTCGATTCCCCGGCAACCACATACCACACTGGGCGTGGAGACTCACGCCCAGCAGCAATCAGTACCACATACCATAGTGCTGGGCATGGTGGCTCATGCCTGTAATCTCAGCACTCAGGAGGCAGAGGCAGGAGGATTGCTGTGATGTGAGTTGGAGGCTGAGCTCAGGGCCAGCCTGAACCACAAAGGGAGACCCTGTCTCAAAATACCTAAAAAAAAAAAAAAAAAAAAAAAAAGATCGCAACTCTAGAAATAAGACAAGCCCCAGTCCAAAATGTAGCCACTGCTGAATGTCCACCTGCACTGCCCTTAACCACTCTGAATGGCGTCTCCTGATTGACCCCTAGAGGCCATGTTAACAATGTATTTTGTATGTTCAGGAGTCATGATGAACAGACTGCAGATTAAATCATGCTTAAGAGTAGATGATACAGGGCCAGGGATTTAGCTCAGTGGCTCCGGCACCTGCCTTGCAAGCTCAAGGGCCCAGGTTTGATCCCCAGTAACCACAGTGACTCACACCTACCAGAAATCAGTACCACATACCACAGTGTCAGGCATGGTGGCTCACACCTGTAACCCCCGCTCTCAGGAGGCAGAGGCAGCAAGATTGCTGAGTTAAAGGCTGAGTTCAGGACCAGCCTGAACTACAAAGCCAGACCCTATCTTAAAAAAAAAAAATTAAAAAGATAGTATATGATGCAAACAGAGATGCAGTAACAGGAGATCATGAGGCTGCCACTGGACTAGCACAGCAGTAAGATTTTATAAACAGGAGTGTGTTCTAAAGTAATCATAAAAAGTGAATCCATAAACCATTTATTATCATCATCTACTGTATGGAATTGTACTATACTTTTATGCAAATGGCAGTACATTAGATGCATTTATACCCCGTGTCCACAAACACACAAGGAATGGCTATGACATCACTGGCAATGGGAAATGTTCTGCTCCTTCATAATCCTATGGAGGCCACCATTGTATATCCAGCATATCACAGACCAAGACCTCAATCACTGGGGGTGCATGACTACATCAGAATCACTGTGCCATCCTGAATAGGGTTCATTTCCTCCAAAACCTGGTAGAGATTTTGCTAGGATTTTTTGGTTAAATTCTCATTGGATGGGTAACTTGAGTATATCTCCATTTTGTACAACTTAAAACTGTCACTTAATACATAAAGCCAACAAATCCTTGCTAATCATCTTACAACCAACCACCAAACACTCCAGTGACACCAAGAGATGGGACAATGGGTGAGGAAGAATGTAAACACGAAAGCCAGCTTGACCAGGTTGGAGTCCTAGCTGTACCTATAGCCAGTTATAAAAGCTTAGGTCCCTCTGGGCCTTAGTTTATTTTTAGTGGTACCACATTAGTTTTTACATTTAAATGTATTAATATTAGAAGTTATATGTAGCAGGCTTGGAACAACATGTGTAACATAATGGGTACTCAATATGTGTTCATTCCTAACTATAGCTGTAGAAATATGATATATATGTATTCAATTAAAAATTTTTTGGTAATCATATTTAGAAAGAGTAAATGGAAAGAAATAATTTTAATCATTTATGTAGCAATAAAATCAATTTTTAAAAATTTTAATTTGACTCATACCCAAAATATCATTTGAAGACACAAAAATCAATTGAGATATTTTATATTTTTTATTTCTATCTTTAAAATCCAATATATATTTTATGATTGTAACACCTCTAAATCCATAGTAGATTATTAAGTGCTCCAGCATCACATGTAGCTAATGGCTCTGAGTAAGGAAACCCATGAGAAGGGTCCCTTTCTGTCCTTCCAGATCCTGAAATTTTAGATTACAGTAGTTCCTCACAGAACACATCATTTACGTTAGAGCTAAGGTAGAAGTCCCAGGATTCAAATATCACTGCCAGAATCCAAAAAGGAGAGAGAAGCATGAATTCATAAAGTCCTGTGCCTAGTTTCTTCAGGTGCAGTCCTTCAGGTGCTGAGTCCTTCCACTTCCTGAGATATCACCAGTTTCTTCTCTCAGATAGTACGCTGATGCAGGCCTCCTTCCAGGATCCATTCTTCCCAAATATTTCTTACCTCTCCTTTGATTCCTGTTTTAATTCATATATTGATCCCTGCTTCCAGTCTCTCTTGCTTTTCTCATCATCTCACTTTCTAAAGATGAGACAGGGAATCAGATGACATGTGGGAAGAGCCAAACCAGGAAGGAAAGCTAAATAAAGGGTTTTTTGTAAGATTTAGGAGCAGAAGAAATATTAGTAGTGGAGGAGCTGTGAGCTGATGCGTGGGGTCGAAGAGAGTGACAAGAGAAATGTAAAACCCATTGATTTCTCTCCGTCTTTGCTAACGTCCTTAATTAGAGTTGGTGCTTGGAAACCCTGTTTGCCTGGAGCATCCCTGCTGCTGCTGGAGTGTCTCTGGCAAGAGTGCTGGGTCAGCACAGAGCAGCCACATTCCGGTGTGATGTTTCACTTAGTGTGGAGAAAATTTACAGTAGTGAGACTCAACCCAAGTGGGGCACCTTGAAGTCCCTGTTTTCAGAGAACTGAAGGGTAATAAGGAAGCTGCTTGGGGGAGAAACCACTGAATCCCTGTTCAAATAGGGAAATAATGAAGATAAAGGGTATTGCCACCGTCTTGTTTAGTCCTCAAATGGTTTGTCTCTGCAAGGACAAAAATTACTACTTCAAGAACATTTACAATGTCAGTCATTGTGAAAAACCCTTGACACACATAATTTTATTTAAAGCTCATAAAACCTTATAAAGTTAACATTCTAATAATATCTGTTTTCTAGGTGAAGCAAAAGGACTCACAGACTAACTTGATAATTCGCTCATGCACATCCAGCTCTTAGTTGAAAGGCTAATATTTCAATGCCAGTCTGGTGATTCCACTTAGATGGCTCTGTGCCTGAAGTTCTATATCCCAGAGTCTATAATGGCAGATGGAAAACCACAGTTTGAATCCTTCAAAGATTTGAATGTGGTTTGTACTCAAAGGTTTACATGTTGGTCAATGTGCTGAAGTTAGAGGTGATGAAACCTTTATAGAGAGGGGCCTGGTGGGAGGTTCCTAGCCTCTGGGGGAAGCACTTGGATTGAGCAATGACACACTACAGTAATCCTGGGGCTTCTTGTTCTGAGATATGATCTCTCACACACATACATCCTCCTGTCATGATGTCCATTAGGCTGAACCAAAGAGCTATTCAACCTTTGACTTTGAACATCCAGAAAAATGAGCTAAATAAACTTTTCTTTGTAAATTAACTTGCCTCTAGAATTTCCCTGTAGTAATAAAAAACAGACTAATATACAGCTGGGTAATTAGCTCAGTGGTTCCAGCGCCTGCCTGGCAAGCCCAAGGTCTAAGTTTGATTCCTGGCACCACATACCACAAGGCCAGGTGTGGTGGCTCATGCCTGTAATCCCAGCAGAAGGCAGAGGCGGGTGGATTGCTGTTAGTTCAAGGCTCACCTGGGCTACATAGTGAGCTCCAGGCCAGCCTGAACTACAAAGTGAGACCTTGTCTCAAAAAAAAAAAAAAAAAAAAAAGGCTAATACTTAGGGTGGAAAAATTTCCTTGTAACAGGGGACTCCTGCTGACATTGAGAGCAGAGATGTCACTATTCATATGGTGTACAGAGGTAATAACAGCATGTGGTGGTCCCCCTAGTATAGGACTTGGGGCAGCAGGAGCACAAGAGATTAGACAGGCATAGTTAGAATCTCTGATCAAAAAGTCTAATCTGTTACTTTGAACAGCTCTTAGTCTAGTAGTTCTTGTGTTCTCCTATCAGACTTTGAAACCCTTTCCAGAATGTTCCATTTATTTTCAGCTATCTCCTTCTTTTCCAATTTTGTGATGCCTCTAAATAGAGCCCAACAGACAGCTGACATGCAGGCAGAGATCAGAAACAGATCTGACAGCAGCAAACATCAGAAAGCGCTTACAACTGACCAAGCCATGGAAGAAATGATTCTGACTACTGGTCTGAATTATTCTGTTACATGTGTTCTTCTCTTTGAGGAGAGAAGAATATAGAAGGAGGAAGAGGAGGAATTAATATTTTCTCATGTATGTAAAGTTGACTATAACTTCCCCCATACACACACACAATTTCAATCCTCAGAAACAACTATGACCACAGATTGAAGAAGATCCTTTCCAAAACCATTGTTTTTCCCATATGCAACCATCAGAGTGCAGCTAAAAGCCTCAAATGGAAGAACAGAGTCCTTCAGAAAAAATGATGTCTTACTTTCTCATTTCTGAGACAAAATACTCAACATTCCAGGGTAAAGGAGGAAAGATTTATTTGGACTCATGATTTATAGAGATTTCAACCCATAATCGACTGGGTCCAAGGCAGAGGTTATACCAAAGAGACATCACAGGAGAAACAGCCCATGCTACTGTAGGCAGGAGACAGCTGCAGGAAAATATCTTCCTTCTTTCCCTTTTTATTCCACCCAGACTGCAGGCCTATTGGTTGGTACCACCACACCCAGGGTGAATCTTCCCTCTTCAGTAAATCGGTGATCCACATTAGCCTTTTGCTAAACCAATCAGTGGGCTAATGTGGTATTACACTCCCATGGTTCAGTCACTCCCAAAAGCCCCACGTAGGAGTGCATGAGACTTGGGGGATCATCTAGGCACAAACTATAACAAATATAGTTCTCTCAGCACAGCCGAGCAGGGGATAGATTCCACACCACCATCTTGAAGATGTCCTGAAGGGAAGTTTGGGCAAAAACACCTATAACAAGTGGACTGTCTTTTTTATCCCATTCATTTTTGAGTAGGCAGTATATTTATATGGCTCCAAACTTAAAATTGTGCAAAACGCTTAGCATTAGAGCTCTCATTTCAACTTCTGGCTTCCTCCACCTTATTTCACTAGAGATAATTACTTGTATTCGCTTTTAATGTATTTGTCAATATTTCTTTATGAAATCACAAACTTGTATGAATATAAATGCTTATTTTTTGGATCCAAATCTCTTTAAAACATTATCCACATTAGCTAGGCCAAACAAGATCTATCTCTGTCTCTTTTTGTCCTTTTTTCCACTGGAACAGTGGCATCACCAAAAACTTCATTAATATCAAACAACACGAGTTATGTAAAACAATAAAGTCATCAATGTTCCACGTATCTCACTCATGTTAAATTATCTTTTATTCATATTTTAAGCTTCAATAAGATGATAAGTCTATCTATTTCTACTCTGTTGCTCTTTCCCACAGCACTCAAATTTCCCACTAATAGGGCCGGGGAGTTAGCTCAGTGGTTCCGGCGCCTGTCTCGCAAGCGCAAGGACCCGGGTTCGATTCCCCGGTAACCACATAACAATACTGGGTGTGGAGACCCACACCCAGCAGCAACCAGTACCACATACCACAGTGCCGGGCGTGGTGGCTCATGCCTGTAATCCCAGCACTCGGGAGGCAGAGGCAGGAGGAT
>PVIR01022768.1:0-27807 GCA_004026965.1 Petromus typicus
GCTTGTTTTATCTCCTTACTTCAGTTGTAGGTACACAGGTGTAATATTGACGACCTGTAATTTAAAATGGCTAAAAAGTACTAAGGGCCTGGGAAGCGAGGCTGCAGGCATGTGCTGCATGCTGATAGGACTGATAGTAAAATGTGCACTGTGAGATGGATCACTTTCACTGGTATCTAACATCTCTGATATTAAGGAAAATTTTAAAACAAAGATCACCATACTCGGGCTCTCTACTAGTTCTGTACATTGTGTACCATGTCTTGTATACACGTATTCAGCATATTGATGCCAGGCTTTCTAGGGAAGACAGTGGTACTTTTTAGCATGACAGCCATGTTGGAGGAAAAGGAAGACACGCGTGGGATGGATGAGAACATGCTGCCAAACAGAATAATTCAATTAGAGAGGTCTGGCTGCTCCAAAAGGCCCTAAATGGCTCAGGAATGAGGCACCACTTGAGCTGGGCCTTTCAGAAGGATCCCTGGCCACTTACTGCTCTGTAGGAACACAGAAAAATAAAATAAATAGATGAGTTTTTTCTTTTTGCCATCTGGTCTCTCTTGCGGTTTGACTGTTTATCTTAGTCACCTTAGCTGACTTCGAGGTTTTTATCATATGGCTCTCATGTTACTTTTATGCATAAAAATGATCTCTTATACAAAAAGGAGATGAATTGCTTGAGGTCCAATTTGGGCAGCATATTCTTGCAATGCTTTAGATCCTAAGGAAAGAAAATTAATTTTGGAAAAGGAGGGGACAGGTTCAATTTGTGTGTCTCCCGGCAAGCTTTACGCAAGGTACATGGCAGCCAGTGGGGGTATTTGCTTTCAAGGGAGCCACTTCATTGTGGCATAACCTTACAATACTTAGAGAATGGCTGTGAACTTGAAACCTAGGGCATTCCTGGAGGAGTTGGGATACATTTTCCCTGCAGAATGGCTCAATCATATCATCTGAATACAGGAAAAAATAAAACCAGCATTCTTCCTCCCAGGGTGACATCACTGTGACAGTAAGGGTGGAAAAGCCCTATCTAGAAATCCACCTGGGTCCAGTTCGGGGCCCTAAAGAAACTCAGTGAATAAACCAGGTACCAAGCAAAATCCATAACATTCTCTGTACCCAAAGGTCAAGATTTCATCCCTCACTTTCCCCAGGGCTAAGCCAGCAACCACTCCTTTTGAAATTTGATTTTGAGGAAATAATAGTATTCCCTATGATCTGATGTGAAAATTATAAATGCATTTTACTCATGAGAGAAAAAGCTTCATATCACCAATTCTTAAAAACTGTTTTTAAGACATATTGGCCATGTTCAATATTTCATATTAAAATAATGGGAAATTTAAAAAAATCTTTGTGTGTCAGTGAGCATTACCATGCACCATTCTTGGTCACAGTGCTTAGAAAAAACTACTTATTGCAAGGAAATTGTATAATTCCTATACTTTGTGCAATACCCAAATATGCTGTCTTTCCTGCACTGCTTCGTAGTTACATGTTCTGTGTTTCTAGACTTAGCCTTCTTAATTCTTTTTTTTTTTTTAGTACTGGAAATTGAACTTAGTCTTCCAAAGTAGGCATGGTACCACTTGAGAAAAATCGCTGGCCTCTCCTTAATTTTTAATGAAACATAATAGAAGTTTTAAAAAGAAGCATACTGTATAATATTAAGCTTGTGATTATATAATAAATCATTTGTTTTTAAATTTTAAGACAAATTTTTCACTAAGTGCTTAGAATCAGTAAGTAGATACTTTCTGGATATCAACAAAGAGGCAGAGTCCTTCCTTATAAATGAATTATCTTGAGGCCAGGGATTTAGCTCAGTGATTTCAGCACCTGCCTCGCAAGCGCAAGGGCCTGGGTTTGATCCCCAGTAACCACATACAACAATGCCAGGCATGGTGGCTCACGCCCACGAGCAATCAGTACCACATACCACAGTGCTGGGCGTGGTGGCTCACGCCTGTCATCCCAGCACTCGGGAGGCAGAGGCAGGAGGACTGCTAAGTTTGAGAATGAGTTCAGGACCAACTTAAACTACAAAGCGAGACCCTGTCTCAAAACAAACAAACAACAACAACAACAAACCAACACAAAAAGCAACAAAGAAAACTCCCAAAACCAACGAACCATTTTGGTATGCCCCACGTAGTATAGTAATAGAAATCTCTTTTCATTACTTTAAAATATTGACAGTTTAATTGTCTTTGAGGACAAAATAGTAACATCTTTCAGTTTCTTTTATTAGTATATTTTTAAGCCCTGCTGTTTTAAGCATACAGATTCTGACAGCCTATGTATGATATTTTCACTTACTTCCTACATATTTTTCTTAGAATAAACTCTTTCAAATTAGACATGTTTCACTGAGAAGATATACTGTTACATATTTGATCAAATTATAATGAAGACATAACTTTTAGAGCATTACAAAATTCCACACAATACATATAAGAATTATGCTATTATCTCTCTGTGTCCTGGCACTCTACATCCAGAAAAGAATACATAACATACTTGGGGAATGAAAGTTATTAGTATATTTTTTCTATACACAATAGTTACATTCACCTTGGGAGGTTGGTCTGACACATATGAGATCTTAATCACTTTGACTTCCCCTCAAAACAGTAAATGTTTAAACCAAATTATTTGCTTGTACGTTGTGACATAAGCAAAACAGACACAGAGGCATTTCTAACATTAGAGGTTTGATGACTCAAGTTAGAAGTGAAGGTGAGGGTTTTAGGTATTTGGTCTGCAACATAAAGTTTAGTTGAGTGTTTCTGTCTCTGAGAAAAGGAAAATAGAATAATAGGTACATCTCACTAAAAATTATAGTCAGGCCTAGATGAATGAAACCACCGTCTGGCAGAATTTATGAGAGAAAAATAAAATCGCGTAAGCGACCATTGGCTTCAGGGCAGGAAGGCACAACACAGCTAGGTCCAAGAACAGCAGGCCTGCCCCTTACCCTCCTTCCTCCTCTTAAGGACTTCAGCGGCATTACGTGTTTCCAACTTGAGTGCTCTGGCCCTCATAACCACTGTGCTTTGGCATCCAGGCAACTTGCTGACCCACATTTTTGGTGGCCAAATTGTGGTTAGTGTGGGCCAGGGAGCCATGAACTGCTGACTAATCTTTTTTCTGAAGTTTGTGGCTGCACAGGAACCAGTGGGCAAGGCTGGCTTCCTCTGCTCCGCCCGGAGCACATGATGAAGAGGGGCTGGGAAGGGGTATAATTAACCAGCGTGACAGGGCTGCTTCTTGAGCCCAGTGGCGTGCTCAGAAGAGCTGAAGTAAAGAACCCAGTCTGTGATCCAGTCTCCACTTATGTAATGCTCTGCTATGCGGCAGAATGAAAATCTGTGCTGTTTTATTTCATCCACATCCTTTTTAAACTCTGCCCTGGCATCACGAAAGACTAGCTCCTCAGAGCCATGCGGAGGAGCAAATTAAATAAAAAAATTGTCTTATGTATGTTCAATGCGAGGGAACTTTGTAAGTTTTTTTTCAAGCCCCGACATAGCACTGTCTTTAATACCAAAGCAGTGGTTTTCAAAGTTGGCCCCAGCAGTAGCAGCAGCAAGAGAGGCAGGAGGGAAATGGACAGAAGCACAGACTCCAGGCTCTTGCCCACTCCTACAGAGTCAGAGCTCTTAGACTGTGCTGCTCTTTTATTTTCGCTTTCTACTTCATTTTCATTTTTTGAATTTTTATCTGTATGTGCTTGCAGTTCATGGCCCCACTCCTCGTGGGACGCTGGCGCGTGGACATAGCACATGGTAGTTCTCTTTATGTCCCCTTCCCATCCTGCTCTCCATTTCTTGGAGGCTGTGATGTTCTTGCACACTCAAGTTGAGAACAACTGATCTAAAACATCTTTGTGGAGATGACTTCTGGGACACCAGGCATGTTGACTTCTAGGAAAGTAGGGCTATGTATATTTATAGGAACACTTCAACACTGATTTCAGTCCTGAACTATTTCCCTCGAACTTTCACTTTATTCAGTTGAAGAAAATAAGTTTTCCGCTTCCTCAAATTCTATCATTTGGCATGTCTAAATATGAATTCCAGAAGATTTTCTTAAAAATCCAGAGCACAAAATGTAATTTATATCATTGCATACTGGTTCTTTGGGCCATTTCACTGTACATTGTAACTACTTTCTCTGCAATGAAGTATTTCTCTCCTAGAAATACATTTTTCAGAACTCACAGGCTCAAGCAATTTCAATGATGGGAGGAAACTCAAGAATTATCAACTTTGCTGGGCATCCTGGCACAGGAGGACAGAAGGATCATGAGTTAGAGATCACTGTGGGCAGCTGAGACTCTGCCTCAACATAAAGCAAACACAGCTGAGGACGGAGCTCAGGGGTAGGATGCTTGCCTAGCATATGTGTGTCCTCGACACACACATAAATAAATAAAGCTAATGAAGAAACAGGTCATACATCCACAAGAGTTACTGAAAGGATCTTCGTGAGCTAAATGAGAGAGAGTGGACAACTGCTAAGCTCTAAGTTTTTCTACCAGAACCTGAAAGCAGCATCATATCTTACTCATCTCTTTCCTACTCCATCCACAGTGCCATGTTGAAACAGCTTTGGCATCATCCAATAAACATTTCTGGAAAAGTGGTATGAAATCAAATGCATGCTTCTTTTTTCCCCTGCTTCATGTAGGAGGGAAAAAACCATTTTCTTCCTGTCTGCCAGAAGAGGTGAGTGAAAGTGAAAAATTACTTGAGCTTCTATTAAATAATAGGATACTCCTTTGAGCTACTAACCTAGTAGCCTGTGATCGTATAAAACAGATTCTATTAACAAGAGGCCCTGGACAACGAACAGGAATTATCAGGCCTGAGATCTGTTGGAAAGGCTCTTTGGAGATGTTTGTATAGCACATACTCATTACTGCGTCTGGCCCGAGTCAATTTTATTTAGCACCATAAAAACAGACTTAGCTTATGATATTTTAAGCATCTTAAACAAAGCAAGATTTATACTATTGGGCGTGACTTTGGGCCTTCCACCGCACCCGGCTTGCCACAGGTCTGGAGAGGCCAGAGACTGTTTCTTTATGCACTGGGAGTGCAGACCGGGAAGCCCCCTCCTTCTCCCTTCTAATATCACCAGGAATGAATAGGCAGCGTGTTTCCCATAATTCTGCAATAACTGGGCTATTATTCTTTAATGCTTCAGTTTATTAATGTAACCACTGTGTCATTCCGACCATGCCCGTGTAATTAAATTACCCGACAGACATTTGATATGGAGCTCTCAATCCTTACAAAAGCCCCGACTTTCTATGCCCCTTTGTGAGTCCCTAATGAATGGGTGGCACAGACACTCTGTCATCCGTGTTCACTCACTGTCCTACCCTGACTGCTCTCCTGTGTCACAGAGTCTAGCTCCTGCAGACACACTGGGAACCACTCAAAAGGACAGGGTCGCGTTTCCAGCAGCAGCAGGCCAGGGACATGCTATCACCTTCCTCCTTCTTTGTCCTGCTAAGCCAGAAGCTGCCCAAATTAAAATTCCGAAGCCATGTCGGCCCCAGTGGACCAGCGATGCATTCTTAAACCTTGGCTACTGAATGCTAATCCTTACTCGAGTCATGAGTGTAAAGGAAAAATCAACTGGAAAAAACTGGACAAACTGAAGCAATTACTGTGTCTAAATCCCTGCTATGCTCCCACTTTCTGAAAAGAGAAAGTAATTTCACTTAAAAATGAAGTATTTAACCTTTGAATCTTCTAGGTGGAGCTATAAAAATGAAACCTTACTGAGATGCTACTCTAATCTAGTTTACAAACAGTGATCTGTGATTATCAGTGAAATAATGGACTCTACTGAATCATGCAAGTGTGTACTTGAAGTTATTAATTTTAAAACACAACTCTGAATGTTATGGTTTGGGCATGAACTCTTGGAAATAATCAAAATAAATTGTATCATGGGACTTAATCAAGTAGTGAGGCAGTAGACTTAATCCTAACAATTACATTAAATATAAAGGGACTACACACTCCAATTGGGGGACGTTACCAGGCTAGACAAGAATCAAAGAAAAATTTATTTATATGCTGTGTATAAGAGATAGGCTTTAAGTATAAAGATAAAAATAAGTTAAAAGCAAGAAGATAGAAAAGATATGTAAATGCCGAGCACAAAAAATCCTAGCAGAGCTATAGTGGCAGGTAACATAGTCAACGAATATTGCCAAAGACAAATAAGAGTATTTTACAATGAAAGAAGGGTAAGCATCAGGAAGGCATAATAATAATAAATGTGTATATCTAACAAAGATTTGACAGACATGAAGACAACTACAGAACTAAAAGATAAATCTATGATCACAGATGGAGAGTTTTATACCTCTTTTTCCTCAGTAATGGGGACTGAGCCCAGGGCTCTTGCACTGAGTTACATCTCCAGTTCATTGAAATTTTTAAATTATTATTTTCAGGCAGGGTTTCACTAAGCTGCCCAAGATGGCCTTGAAGTTGAGATCCTCCTGCCTCATCCTCTCAAGTATCTAGCATTGCCAAAATATGTCTTGGTGCCCAAATATTGATACCTACTTTTACATAACAGATAAATAACTAGACAAAATTTAGGTATATTTTAGGCCAACAAATATTTGAAAAATAAGTAATATATTCCTAACTAATCTATTAGTACAAGAAAAAATGCAAGAGAAATTACAAAATAATTTGAACTAAGTGAAAAAGCTTTGTATATCAAAATTTGCAAGCTATAGTTTAAAGTACTGCTTAGAGGGAAATTTTTGAGCTAAATGATAATAAGCTTAAAATAAATGATCTAATTTTATATCATTGGTAGTTAAAGAGAACAAATTAAAGTAGGATGAACAAGGAAAAAATAATAAATGATAAAAGAGAAAGCAGAGAAATAATGGATATTAAGTAAAAACTAAAAGCTGATTCTTTTAAATCATTAATAAAATTGATAACCTCTTAGTAATCTGATCAAGGAAAAAGAAAGAAAACAAAGTTATCTTACCAGTAATGAAAGAGGATATTATGACAGGTTCTATAAGCATCAAAGAAACAGTAAAATAATATTATATGAATTGTATGCCATTGATCTTGAAAACATGGTTGGAAAAAAATTGTAGAAGATCACAAATGATCAAAAAAGACATAAGATAGAACAGAAAATCAGATTGGCCTTATATTGGTCAAAAATGCATTGAAATGAACATTCTTCTCCTGAAGAAAATACCAGGTTCAAAAGGTTTTATTGCTGACAGTTACCATACATTTAAAGAAGAAAGAACTCTTGCTAACTTTACATGAGCTCTTGCAGAAAATAGAATGAGAAATGTTTTACCAACTTAGATTATGAAGCTAGTGCAAATCCAATAAAATCTGATAAAGCAAATAGAACCAAAGGGAAGAAAATAACAGGTCAGTATCACTCCTAAAGACAGACATAAAACTTCATCATTAGGAAACTGAGCCTAGCAACTTGTACAAAGCATTATAAACCATGATCAGGAACATCAGTTTAATACTCAAAGTCAGTCAATCCATAAAATTTACAACAATGATAGCAAAAGTGAGACAAACCATGTGATTATTTCAATAAAATAGAAAAGTAATTTTATAAAAATTGCCATTCATTCGATAATGTATAGTTCTTGTGAATTAGGAATTGAAGATAATTTTATCACCTTCATAAAGGAGATTTACAGAAAGCCTGTGGCTCACACTGCATCTTATTATGAAATAGTGAACACTTTCTCAAGGTTAGGAACACTTCAGCCAAGGATATGTGCTCTAGCCACTGTTGTACAGCATTGTTCCGGATGCCATAATTGGTCCACAAGGCAAGAAAAACAGATGAAAGGTATACAAATTTAAAAAGAAGTAAACCTGTATTGTCCCAGAAGTTGTTCGATCATTTACATAAAAAGTTTTGAGGATACTACAAGACAATTGTTCAAACTAATTTAAAGATGTCACAGGATGTAATATTAACATAAAAGTCAGCTGTATTTATATGTAATTATAACAGAAAATACTAGAGAGAACCAATTTAATTAGCAATGTGAAAATTATAAAATACTGCTGAGATAAAATTTAAAACATAAAAATAAATGGAGGAATATACCAAAATAAGGAATTTGGAAATTCATTATTGATAAAATGTCAATTCTCCTCTAATAGATCTATACATTCACTACAGTTCCACTTAAAAGCTTCATAGTTTGTTTTGTTTTGATTCCAAAATTTATGTGGGAAGGCAAAAGATCTAGAAAAGCCAAACAAGTGTCAAAAGAATAACAACATTGGAGAAACTCTCCTACTCTATTTAAAAACTCTATAGTTACAGTATCCAACAGAATTTTGCTTTGGCTTAAGGTAGATTGAGTCCAAGAAGAAAAATAAAGGGTCCATACATAACATATTCATGTTTTTTTCAGTTGCTTTTCAAAAAGAGGCCAAAATGATTCAAAAAGAAGTTATCTTCTCCACACATTGTGCTAGAATAACCTTATAATCACATGAGAAAATAATGCTTCTTGAGTTCTATCTCACACTAAAGAGTCATTAATTCTTGATGAATCATAAACCTAAACTGAAAAGCTCAAAATTCAAAGTTTTTAGAAAAAATCAAACCAAACCTTTTACAACCTTGTGGTGAGAAAATATTTTTAAAAGAGGATACAAAAATTAATAAAAAAATTGAAAATTGTTTCATATGAGTTTTAAAATTCTACTTATCAAAAGATACACATGACTCGGGAAGGATATTGGGGAAAATATACATACATATCTGATGTAGGAGTTGGACCTAGAATTTATAGAAAGTGCCCCCACAGTTCAATAAGACAATAGACAATAAGGCACATCAATATAATGATGAAAACATGGGAGGGAAACTTTACAGTGGAAGGTATATGCACTACCAATAAGAACAGGAAAACATTCTTTATATTATTGACCATCAAGCAAATGGAAATTAAAACCACAAGGAGCTGGGTCCAGGGGGCTGAGGTAGAAGGATCTAAAGTTCATGGCTGGCCCGGCCTACACAGTCAGAGCCTGTTTCAAAAACCAAAATCAAACAAAAACTAAAACAACCAGACAAAAACAAAACAAAAAACACAGAAACATAATTTTATCCTCATCAGAGCTGTAAATAGAAGACCTGGCATCATCATTAGTCACAACTGCTAGAACAATTATGTATATCGCTGGGAAGAATGTCAAGTGGCATAAGCGCTTTGAAAAACTGTTTCGTGTCTTCTAGCATTTTGAAATCTATACATGTGCTGTGATGTGCAGATTCCATTGTTAGGTACTTACCTAAGGGAAATCAAAGCATATATTTTCAAAACATTTACACACAAATATTTCCAGCAGCTTTATTCAAAACAGCCCCAAGCTGTGCATAAACCACATGCCCATCGAAAAACGAATAGAAAACGAATTGTGCAGGGTTTTTTTTGGAATTTTTTTTTTTTGAGACAGGGTCTCACTTTGTGGTTCAGGCTGGCCCTGAGCTCAGCCTCGAACTCACATCACAGCAATCCTCCTGCCTCTGCCTCCCGAGTGCTGGGATGAGAGGCGTGAGCCACCACGCCCGGTGCTGTGGTATGTGGTACTGGTTGCTGCTGGGTGTGAGTATCCACTCTCAGTATGGTATGTGGTTACCGGGGGAATTGAACCCGGCCCTTGCGCTTACAAGACAGGCGCCGGAACCACTGAGCTAACTCCCCGGCCCGAATTGTGGCAGTTTTGAACAGTGGAATACTATGTGACCATAAAAAGGACGAAACAGTAGGTTCAGACAAAGACATAGACTAATTTCAAAGCCTCTTGCTAAGACAAAGAAGCCAGACACAAGGAAGACACAAGATCCAATTGCCTGTGTAAGAAGGAGAAAGCAGAAGGGAGTGACAGCAGTGTCCTAGGGGTCGGGGTTGTGCCTACACGTGTGTATGGACACAACCATTTAAACTCAAGAAATGATGCACGTAGGCTCTGTGAATTTCACCTTTCACTAACTTGACTTGAGTCAGAGGGAAGAAATATTGGCAGTTTCCAGACCCTTTTTTTTCTGAGTGCAAAGGTGATGGCCAAGGCCTCTTTCGTTGTCATTCGTTGCCTGCTTATTTGAAATTCAACGCAGCCAGCTCAGGGATGAGCTGCTAATAAAGGCGCTTCCCTGCAGCACCTTTTACCCTTTATTTTCCACTGGAGTCCATCAGATGTAACAGGGATTCCAAGCACATGCAGTATGGCCTCATGTAGTATCCTGCAACTACAGAGCAACTATATTATAGTGTCTCTGTCTTTAATTCCTCTCAATGTTTGTATTGTGCATCTTTTTCCTAACTTAAAAGAAAATCTAGTTTCTGCTCTCTAATTTATATTTTTGATGAATTGTATGTAAAGGTTAGTATCAAGTTAAAGTTCCATTTAATTGACACTTCTAAATATTGTGGCTTGGGCTTGAAATTTAGCTCAAGTAATATCTTGCCTATCTTGGAAGCACAAAGGCCCAAGTTTAATCCTCAGGGCTGCAATAAATAAACAAAAAAACAAACAAATAAATATTGTGGCCTTAAGACAGAATTTCTGCAAATAATTGTATGTTTTTATTTATGACCTTTGAGGCACATTGTCAAGGGATGGTAACTCTGAATACACTTCTAACTTCTACCACGGAGTGAAGGTTGTAATTAAAATTAAAATTAATTAGAATCTGTTGTCTAAGAGTGAGTAGTGATATCTTTAATCTAAAACTGTTGTCTTTAATTGCTAATTTCACACTGAGTTTGTAATCAGAGGATGCTTAGTAACGGGCAGGAATGCTTGTTTCAAAAACCTCACTTCATAGTGTCTATATCATTATTTCTTTTCAAAGAGAAAACCTTTTGCCCATGATGTTTCTAAGCCACACTTTTTGTTGCTGTTGTTGTTCAGGACAGGAGCTCACCACTCCCCTGTAAGGAGGACAAAACGCATGTGAGGTCTGACGACAGAAGGGAGGAGCTGTCCTCAGGCCTAGGACATGTAGCGCACAGCAGAAGGGATGCGCTGGCACAGGAACTCCATTCACTCAGGAAAATACTCCATTCTGAGCTTTGCTGGTCTCTCCAACCTTGTCTTCCTTTTCTTGATACTAGTAAAGAATTCCTTGAGTTATAGCTCATTTTCTTTTTCATTTATTATACATATTAAGAGTGACTTAAGGTATCTTTCTTAATGAAAGTTGTAAAATTTAATTGAAATTTAAATCAAGAAGTGGCATAGCATCTGTATATAAAATTAGAAGCAACCTCATTCCTCATTTTTCATCCTATTCACAATTTATGAAAATATACTAAACATTCTTGATACATAGTTAGATGTTTGTATACAACTTCAGGCCTTGGAGAGTATGTATGTACATGTGTGTATTATCTATTAACATTGAGATCTAACATTTTTTGAGGAAGCACACTTATAGAGTTAGTGTATTTATGTTGTGGGTATGTCCATTCCTGGAAGCAACCATTACCCTGATTCCAAAAGCAGAGAAAGACCCAACCAAAAAAGAGAACTACAGGCCAATATCTCTAATGAATATTGATGCCAAAATCCTCAATAAGATCCTGGCAAACAGAATACAGAGAATTATCAAAAAGATTATACACCCTGACCAAGTTACATTTACATTCTTATTTCAAAATACTCTGCATTTCCCCTTCAGATTTGGGAAATAAAAACTGTTGGGATGCATAGAGTTGAACCAGCGCCAGGCTGAACACACCCATGTGGCCAATGGCGAAACCTGGAAGGGAAAATGTCACAGAAGATCACTGTCACCACCCTCAGAAGTGCCACCTCTGTACTGTGCCACTAACGAGAATGTCTGAAACGGGAATACAAGAACAGATGAAAGAGGAGAGGACTGGGGAAAGGGACCAATAAAGGAGGGAGAAAGAAAAGAGTACAGAAGAGAAAAGAAGGACAGGAGTAATGTAAGACTCGAATGGAAGGAGGGTCCAGGGTGGGAGAGGGAAAGTCAGCACTAGGGAGAAGAAGGAGGAGACAAGGTAAGAAATGCTGGGAAGGGAGGCATTAAGGAGGGCGGAAGAGGGCAGATCTAAAATGGAGTGAGACGGAAAGACAGGACAGAAACAGAGAAGAGGGAGGGAGAGAACAAGATAGGTGCAGAATGGAGGAGACAAGGGAGGGGTGGAAAGGTGGGAGGGAAAACGAGGTTCTCTCCCCCAGCGGAGTAGCCAGCAGCTGAGCCGGTGGCCAGGCATCACCTGGGGCGTGGCCAACAGGGAGCCCATGATCTTCCCCAGAGCTGTTCATCTCCTGAAGTGCTGGTCTCAAAGTGCAAATTCAGGGAGCTGGAAATCACCAGGCAGCTGGCCTGATCTCAGTACAGTGGCAGTGGCCCCTTCTCTGCTTTGATGAGTCACAACAGTCCTCATGTTTTCCTGTCCCTATCCAGGCTCAAGTTTCCAGAAGGAGTGTGTGACATAACAGGAAATGATGCGGCAGTTCAGGTCTGGCTCTGGTGGGAAGCAGAAAGTGTACCCCTAGAGCAGAACCACGCACATCAGATCTTACTACCTCTCACAATGTCAAGGGTGAGTCTTACCAATTGTAGTGCTCCCCTTGGTAAACACCGGGAGACCCTACCCCCAAGAACATGTGAGACTAGTCCTCAGGCTCTCTCAGGCTTTCTCCAGGAAGTCTGTGGCCATTTCAGTTCAAATGATGAGGTTTAGCAAACACATATAGAGAAGGCCAGTTCAGTTTAAGTTTCAGATAAACTGTGAATAAGGTATTAGCAGAGGAAATCTTTCTTAAGGCTACGTACATCTCATGCAAAGATAGAAAGGGATAAACCAGTCATTCGGGAAAAAGGAGAAACAGCAGCCAAGGAGAGACACAGAGAAAAATAAACAAAGAGACAAGTGTAACCTTTGGGATAAATTCTCTCATTTTTTTTTCAATACTGGGGATTGAACCTACAGCCTTAGTACTAAGCAATACTTCCCAGCCCCTCTTTAAAATGTTTCATTTTGTACAGGATCTTGCCAAATCATGAAATTGCTCAGACTAGGCCTAAACTTCAGATCCTCCTGCCTCAGCTCCCCAGAGTGCTGGGATGATTGGCATGCACCTACATGCTCATCTACTGACTTATTCTTCTTATATCTATTGGTTAGTATAATTTATCCTTAGTATAGTCACTTTTCTGATAAATGCACAAAATTTCCCAAACTCGTGTCCTTATCTGCAAGGATATTTCTTTATTTTTGCTTTTCATTCCATGACTTTCTTTTCATCTATCGTCTTGATTCAACTGATATTGTGCCAAGAGGAAAAGCAATGCATTCACTTCTTGAACAGGAGAAAACCTGATATATGCTGGAAGGGGTGTCAGCTGACTGGATAAATTGTTTAGTGAAGATCAAGAGAACAGAAACACGACTGGGTACAGGAAGTTGAGGAGAAAGAACTGCACAGTTAGATATATTCTGTTCCTGTGTACAGGAACGATGGGTCTTGTGTCTCTGAAAATGTGAAGGATTTATATTATTGCCCTTTGTATAAGAGTGGTAAATTGGAAGTGAGAAGTTACCTTTAAGATTCCATCTAACTTGAAGATTTTTCTTGCACTGATTTTCAAAACAGAATGCTATGCATTCTTTATGTGTGTGTATGTGTTTGTGTGTATGTGTGTATGACACAGAATTAAACTTACAGCCTTCGTGGTGAGCTATATCCCCAGTCTCTTTTTTTTATTTTTTACTTGGAGATGGAGTTTTACTAAGTCATTAAGTTGTTCAGGCTGGGCTGAAACTTTCGATCTTCCTGCCTCAGCCTCCAGGTTGCTGGGGTTGCAGGGATGCGCCACCACATCTGGTTCTTCATGTATTGATAAGTTAAACTCTATCATGAAGTTTCATCATTCTGTGAAACACTTCATATCTGATCTCCAAAGGCACTGGAATACGAAAGTTGAGAGGGATAGAAATGATGAAGCTAAAATGTTGTACTTCCCATAAAATATTCTCATATCATGCTACTATGAAATGAATCTATCAACTCTTGGTAAAATGCCAATAGGTTGGGTGGAATGTGGAGGTTACAAATAGAAGAATCAAGTTATAGAAATGTACCAATGGTGGAGTGAAAATATAAGACAAAGATTAGAAAAATAACTGGTCAAAGAGAATTATGACACCATGGAGAAACAGAAAACCAACTCAAATTGTTTAATTTGGCATGCAATGCGTATTCCCTCTACTCACCCAAATGTCAACTTTCTTTGCTAAGCATATAGCCACAGTGTTTTAGAACTCAGGAAAGAATTAGCCAGGCTGCATCTATTCTGAACACTTTCAACACCCCCTGTGTGGGGATGACCTCCTGTCAGAAAGGAATCCAAAGCACAGCACAAGAAGATGTACTGGTGTGGAAAATATTTATACAAATGCTTCCATACTTGAAAATAATCTTTGGTGCCTTTGAAATAGAAGTTAAAAATATTCTAGAATCCACCATTATCACAAACTTCTTCTTTTTCTTTTTGAGAACCAGGATGCAATATGGCTTCCGGAGAAGAAATATATTGAGAAAATACACGAGTAACCTTTACCTTACATTGACTGGACACTTCTGACTTTACTTATACTCAGTAGGAATCCACTGAACATGTTATGGGGCAGAAATTATTGATAGTATTTTATTTTAGTTATATATTTTTAATCAATTTTTTGATACCGGGGGTGGAACTACTGATGATATTTTAGAAACAAGGAGACAATAACTCAAGAAGTGAAAATTCAGCCAGGAACCAATACCAGGGATTCCTGTTTCCAGTTCTGTGCTGTTGTCACCCCATGAGAGCTGCCTTCCACGATGCTGTATGATGTACAGCGAATAAACTGATCAGTATGACCTTCAGCTATCATGAGAAAACTTAGAGAGGTTGTTAAAGAAAGGGGATCAAATCCTTTTCTCTTTTGCAGCCATAGTTTTTAAACTATAAAATTGGTTTAATAAGATTTTCTTTAGAGGGTTGTTCTTAAGATTTAATAAAGTCATGAAGTTCTTACTACAGACAATGGCCCACATACATTTAATGTTTTTAGTTATTATTTCAAGCTACAGATTATAACTGTTTTCTTCATTGTTGACTTGCACATTAGTCTAGGATGTTGTTTGGGGACTTTTGTGCTCTGCTCAAAAAAATCAGACATTTTGAAAGGAGGAATTAAGAACTTGAAAGAAAATAATTTATTGTAAAGATGAGTCAAAGAAGTTGACATTACTAAGAAATAAGCAAAATGATCAGAAATCAAATGTGAGATATGGAACCAAACATGCTAGCGACTGACAAAGCTTAGCTTGCAGGGAATGCACAAAAAAGAGAAAAGGTTCGTTGTGATCCTGCAAAGAAAGATCTGTGCTTTGTCAACATCAATTTTTATTAAATGCTTCCAAATGTCTAAAGCCTAGGAGATAACCTTGGACTATTAGAGCCAAGATTTTGCTGATAGGGTATTAGAGGATGAAACATTTCATGAAAATGTTATTTAATTTGGTGAGGCAGAGAGAATTTGGAAATAAATTAAGACTACCAGTTTCAATACTGAGAGGGTCAGAGCAAGGAAGAATTCTGAAAATGTTTTAAGATCACGAGAGGTCTTCACACTGAGGATCTTGTGCTGACCAGAAGTGCAGATCAAGCGTCGGGCTCCTTGTTGAATCCTGAGTTAGTGTAAGTGATAACAATGAAGTGAGGACATGTTTTTTTCATTCCTTCAATACACTCTTTTTCCCTCTGGTTAAAAGAAAAATGTTTTCAGTCTTTCAAAACAATCTTTGTTCTCTTCATACCTATAAAAAATCTAAAGGAGAAACGCAGTTGTTCCCAGCCTGTGCAATGAGAAGGAAAAATAAAAATTAAAAAAACAAAACAAAACAAACTTTTCACAAGTTGCTAAGCTTGTAATAGTAAAGTTACAAAATAAAAACAAATAGAAAATTAATTCCATGGCAGAGGTGGAAGACGGTCTAAAAAGCAGCAACTTGTAAAACTGTATCTCCTGAAGAAAGAATATTTAAGAAGAAAAGTAATGATGGGCTGTATTTAATTTAGGAGATGTAAATTCTTTGTCATTGCAGGAAAATTAGTTTCTGAATAAATGATACTCTAGGTTACAATTGAATGCTATAACTGGAGGAACTACTGGCTAAATCTAGCCATATTTAGGGGAGTAAAAACAATGTGTTTCTACCAAGCAGTGGGAAAAAAAAAATCTTGGGAAATACTTTTGAGCAAGGATTTTGATATCAATTCCTCAGATTTCTAGCTCAGTTACTTTTTCTCCTTTTCTGTTTAGGTTGCTGCCATACCACTTCTCTCTGTGGCTCAACATCCT
Organism: Petromus typicus; assembly: GCA_004026965.1. NCBI lineage: Eukaryota > Metazoa > Chordata > Mammalia > Rodentia > Petromuridae > Petromus > Petromus typicus. Next base: position 16,451 of record PVIR01022768.1, read on the forward strand.
TATACAGTGGACCCTTGACTTATGTATTCAATTTGTTTATGAAGGCTGCTTGTAACTTAAGTTGGTCAATTAAAGGTTCAGGCTCCTCTATACAGCCTTCAGCATCTCTCTCCTGTGTACAGGCTGAACTCAGTGTCCTTAGAGGGACACTGGTCTAGGTTTTCTCAGTTAACTTCACAGAGAAAAGAGTGTTGTCATGTTCCTTCTAGAACTCTTTAAGGGTTAAATCTGTATCTGAGACCATTGGAAAGCACGAGTAATAGGCATTAGGGTCTGAACTCAAGATTATGGTTATAAGATAAAACTAAAATTCTGGTTGTAACCCAAGTCATTTGTATATCAGGTGAGTCATAACTCAAGGGTTTACTGTGCACCTACCCTGCCTCATATTCTTTACTAATTTCTGAGATTCTGAAACTCTAGCATTTAAAGTTACAACTGACATAGGATGACTATGCTTTGCATAACTACAATGAAATAGAGATCAAAGGTTAGTTCCAAACCAGGAACTATACATTGCATTCAAGATGGTGGCCAGAAAGTCACAAGATGGAGAAAAGGGAGTTTGAGGGTAAAAAGATCAATAAAAGAATCTTGATGAAAACATTATATTTTTAAAAATCCCTTTTATACATAGTTACATCATTAGGCTCCAAAAGCACAATAGTTACTTTGGAAGGTAAAATTTAGCCCTTCTACAAACCAATTGACCAAATTCTATTTTTCTCAAATACACACACACACACACACACACACACACACACACACACACACAAAGGTAAAGAGGAATTGCTTGTGGCTTAAATAGCTAGAGGGCTGCTTTATTCTCAACTCCTTGCTGTCTTCAAATAATTACAAATTATTCTCAGCAGGAAAACAAATCTATGAGATTTTCATGTCTTCATCCTAATACAAGTGGTCTTTTGGCATTCCAAGTCCCTAGTCATTGGAACAATTGGTTGCTTATGGCTGTCTCCATGACTAATGTGTTAAATCCAACCTATCAAATGAACTAAAACTGAATGTGTTTGAGTATTTCACCTACAGATAAGCCTGTTGGGGGCATTCAAACAAATGAGATGGACTTGACTTCTCTGGTCTTTGCAGATTACATTCAGGGAAAAGGTTACACAACAGTTTATTAGAACCAAGCCAAAAATTCCTATCCCAAAAGCTTTTCTTTAAACAATATACAGTCTTTGCATTTTGCTAAATTTTGTTAGTTTGAATTAAAAGCTTATTAGAAGTAAGTTTTCTCTAAAAACTGACATATTCAATTATGGTCATGTGTTTTACAAAACACACTGCAAGTAGACAGAATACCAGTGTGACTTAGAAGGAGCATGATGTATTATGGGATGTATTCTTGGGCTGGGTCACCGTTTAGGTGATCTACACTGGGAGTGTCATGTGATAAACTCTTTGTCACACCTTCAAAATGTGTGCAGGTATGAACAATCTCAAGGCCGTAGCTATAAACAAAGTGAAAATTGAATCATGGCAATAAGGTGATGATGGAAGCAAAGCACATAAGCCAAAGATAAATAGGAAACAGCAGCATTAAAAATGAAAAATAAAAGCAAACAAGCAAAACCAGATTAATATAAATGAAAGCCAAAAGTCCAAGCTTTGTTGGAGGAAGAATTCAAGCTTTTGTTCCATGTTCCAAGGAACCTGTTTAGGGTGAGGGGTGCAGAGTTATTTATTCACTTATACATGGAGAAAAACAAGCAGTTGGCTGGCTCTGTGAGATGAAGCATGTGCTCCAGGAAACTTGCTCCTTAAGACTCATACTGTACCATCTGAAAACCAAGAAACTAGTGGGACTAGTTGGTCCTGATAGAAACTTATAAGAAAGCCATCCTCGTGTTTGCAAATGTTTAGGCTTAAATGCATATCTAGCACTAGAGCAAGTTACAACACAGTAGACATGCCTGATCTTAAGAAGAATCTCAGTTGAAATCAATTCCCCCAAAGATGAGTTTACACATGCTATAAATCACATGTGTTTTACCAAGCCATTGCTGGTTGTGAGGAAAGGATTTTCCTACCCCAAACTAGCTCCTGAAATCAGTTATCATTTTTAGAGACCAAAAATACAATCATTGTCAATTTTCTGGTTTCCATGGCTTAAAAATCTGAGAAGGCAGGGGGTCATTTCTTTGTAAACTTGCCTGCTAGATTGGAAAAAGAAGACACAATGAAGGGAGAGGCCAGGGAATATGGTGGTTGCTAAGAAACATCCAGTTGAACACAGTCTGCCACTTAGCTGTGGCCAGAAAGGGAGTGAGTTGTGATAATACTGGCCATGATAGCTTTGCCTCCTCACCCAGCAGGAGCAACTGCTGCGAGGAAAATGAAAAGGAAGGCAATCTTGTTAGGACAAATATAAGAAGACCTGGAAAGGGTAAGGAAAGCCTGAGACTCTTCCCACGCTGAGCAGATGCTACAGGCCTCCTGGGGCCAAGGCCACTTTGGGTTATTTTCTGCTAGTAAGGTGGATGGGGTTGGGAATGATTCATACTCTGCTACTTGCTCACCTTAGTAGCCCTCAGCTTGCGTTTAAAAGACCTAAATCCTATGATTTCATTTATTGTAACTCAATGAGACAACCACTGTTCTTGGTTTAATCAGCCCCATCACAAAAAGAAAGAGATTTTAGCTCTAACCACCCAAAGCAAGTGGCCCCAGACAGCCATGAAACAGACATATTATGCTCCTGGCATGGTCAGCAGTGCCCAGAAATCTAAAGTGCAAGCTCTGAGGGCTGGCTAACCTGGGTTCAAGCTCTAATCCTTGCACCTCGTGACCTTGGATAAGCTATGCACTCTCTTTAAGCCTTGGAATACTCATTGTGTTTTACAGGGGTGGAATACAGCCTTCAAGTGTGCTTCCTTTCAAAGCAGCACTTCCTCCCTGTTTTTGTTAGTACCAGTCATTCCCTCTTTTGTGTACATGTACATCACTGGGGACTGAACCAGGGCCTCTACACTGAGCTACATTCCCAGCCCATTTTATTTATTTTATTTTATTTCTTCTTTTGAGACATGTGCTTGCTAAGTTACTACATTGCCCCGGCTGGGTTTAAACTTGCAATCCTTTTACATCAACTCCCTAGAGTGCTGGGATTACAGGTGAACTCAACCATGCTAGGTTCCTCTCTTATTCTGGAGAAAACCCTACCCAACATATTGTGCTAGAAGGCACCTTTGAACAGGACCTTAGTACCCGTGACACTTACCATACGTTAGCTACAATTAGCCCACTGGATGGACAATGATTCAGACCAGGCGAATCAAAACCCTGCCAATGGAAATTTTAAAAATTAGGTTAGGGTAAGGACTGATATGTGACCAGGGTAAAGTTGGTAGAGCTACTGTCAATCCTATTTTCTGTCACAGGCTTTATAAATCTGGTCTATAGAAGAAAAGAATGATACTGATAAGGATGTGTAGAGATGGGAGAAAGTTACTCTATAGTCATTTAAAAACTGACTCCGGTGCCTAAGTTCCCTGGGACCACCCCGGTTTCCACCTTCTAACGAGGCCAATGACAAGTACATGAGGAAATGGACTCAAAGTCTTTAGTGCAGTTCAGGGTGCAGTGAAATAGTTATATTATCACTGTTTTGAGGGAGGAATCATTCTTCCTTCTTATGCTCGGCTGAAGAAAGTCTTTCAAGAGCAATTTCTCATCACATTTTTTCAGCTGAGCTCCCTGGAAGGCAGCACACTGGGAATGGAGAAATTGAGGACACTGTGATCTGCTAAGTGACAAGTTTGACTCTAGGAATTAGTGGCACCATGTGACTCGATTCACTGAAGCAAGTTGCTAAATTGCCTGAATATTCTAGCCTCTACATGTATTCACACTTAGTAACAAAGAATCCCTAGTTTTCACCAAGTTTAGATACAAAGAAAAAAAAAATCAAAGTGCTGGACAAAAGCACTGCAATGTCTAGGTCTTATTTGTCCCATTTCTGCCACCTGTAAGTTTAAGATAAACGCATCACTTGGTCATGGGTAGAAACCAAGTTTACATTCAGTAGGATAAGAAGCACTCATCTTTCTTTACAAGCACACACTTTACAGAAGAATTAGGGTTGTGACTGGGGTTTTTTCTTTTTCTTTTTGGTACCAAGAATCAAATTCAGGCCATTGTGTTTGCCAGGCATGCGTTATGCCACTGAGTTACATACATAAAGGAAAGGACTGAAGCAAAGACTTAGCTTACGAGTTATCATACTGACCACCTTCTGTGTGCTCACACAGAAAGTAGTTAGAGAAATTTATGGAAATTTACTGAATTTAGAGAAATATACTATAATCAGTATTCTTCTGATGATCATTGCAGCATGCTCAGAGATGAGGACTAAGTGAGCAGTGAAATCTCAGAAGGTGAAATAATTTACAGCTGGGAGGAAGCCAGAGAAAACCCACAACACAGGTAATATTGATCTCGGCTTTCATATCCACCTGGTAGAGAGGAAGAAGGGAGAATTCCTGAGTGGAGGGAATTCTACTCAAGGGGTCAGGCTGGTGGGAGTACAGGACATTCTCGGGGAAAGCCAAAGAAGTACAGCATGTTCTTAGAATGAGGGTGCCCTAGTTTCCATCTCTAATCCCTCCCCACATCTACAAAAACAGAGAAGTAATTCAGAAGAGAATTGATGAGAATTCACATAATGTTGTGGCTAAACAGAAGATATATTGTATAGCAACTTTCACATTTTGCTGGCACCATCTAAATATAACTGAGGACAACTGTGTTTCTTGAGATCTCAGTACAACAGACTTGACACCCCGTGACCATGGCTAGTACCAATTTTTAGACTTGTGCAAAACTGGAAAAAAACCTGGAAATTTCCATTGAAGTTGTTCAGTCTATTGGATCCTATAAACCTGGTCATTGCCCCTTTGATTTTTGCATGAAATTCGACTCCTTCAGTGTCCATCCCAATAAAGTCACTCACATACCTAAACTAATATTTCTACATTTTGGAGTCTTTTCTGAAGGTGTTGGTTGGCCACACTGTGCAGCCTCCTACCGTCTTCCTGGTTTCACTCTCTCCCTTATACTACAGAGTTCTTTGGGAACCCACATCCTTCCTCCTGTATGAGACAGAGCAATTATTTTCTGTCCATCTGGGTTTTGTTGTTTGTACAGGCACTGTGTATCTCATTTTTCACTGTATCAGATTCATTAAAATTACTCTAGCAAGAATTCTAATAACACCTACAAAGGTGCTAAGAACTTTTCCATCACTCTACAGATAAGCCACGATTTGCTATCCAAAAATAACATAATTTACTATGGAGAGGGTACAAAGGAATGCAAAAAAGGAAGAGAGGGCTTGGGAGAGAGTAGTGACCATGTACTAGCACTGTTATGTGCAGCTAAGCACAGGAAGAAGAGTCATGGAAGGCTTTGGAGCTTGGATGTTAGTGGGGTCACCCTAAGAACAGAATGATGGGGGGATGAGATGGATGAGAGACTATAATAAGGAAAAGCATTCTGAATACTTCATAATACTTGACATACCTGTATGGTAGTGGCAATGTATGTACTTAGCATATGTGAGGCTCTAGGTTCCATCCCCACATATCCTTCTTCCCCCCACCAAAGGGGGAAAAATGGAAAAAGAAACAGGAACAGAGTTTATTTTAATTTAGATAGAAAATTTAGCCTCAAAGTCTTATGTGTTCATTAGTGGTACTTTGGGAAGTGTTTGGATCATTGAGATTCTAGATTATTCCTTTGATAAATTCATAACTGAATGTGCTGTTAGGCAATGAAACTTCATCAGAAGAACCAGGTTACCGGGGTGTCTTAGTCACTTTTCTTGTTGAAACAAAATATCTGACACCCAGAGTTAATGAAGGAAAAATTTATTTCAGCTCTTAGTTTGTAGACATGTCAGTTTATGATTGGCTGACTCCAAGGCAGAATGGCATGGCAGAGGGGCATCTCAGAGGAGAAACAATCCATGGTGGGCAGAAGGCACCAAAAGTAACAGACAGCAAGCAACAAGCAGCAACTTTCTTTCTGTCCCTTATATCTTATCCAGGCTACCCACTCTTGTAGCAGGTAGCACTCACACCCACAGTGTGAGGTGGAGCAACCTCAATTCTAGCATCCCACCATGAATTAATGTCAGCATCACATCTTTGATCCTAGCATTACAAACCCTAGATCCAGCCATCTTTGACAAGCCCCATCTATGACAGCATGAGGCTTGAGGGGGTTGCATTTAGATACAAGATATAACATGAAGGTATAACCTGGAAGACTGTATTCTTGTCCCTACCCCTCCTCTTTTTCTCTCTGCTTCTTGGCTGTCACGAGCTGAGCAGCTTTCCTCCATTGTGCTCTTTCATCATACTGTTTCTGCCTTGGAGCCAGCTGACTATGCACTAAATCTGCTGTAATTATGAGCCAAATCAGACCTCTTTTTATGATGTTGGTGTTAGATATTTTGTCCCAGTGGCAGGAAAGCTAATACAGAAAATTGATATCAAAGAAATGGGATCACTGCAAAAACTGTACTTTACCATGTGATTTGGAACTTATTTGCAGGAGGAGATTGGAAAGGTTTGTAGGTAGAGGCTAAAGAAACCTTCAAATACTGTAAATAGAACTTTATTAGTTATTTTGGTCAGCCCAGAAGACCATAATGTTGATAGGAATGTGGACAGTAAAGACAGGCTCAGGAGTTTTCAGTTGAGAACAAGGAATCAATTGGTAGTTGAAATAGAAGCCATGTGTATTTTCTTCTGACTGAAAATTTGTCTATATTTTGCCCATGTCCTGAGGCTTTAAAGGAGACTGAAGTTAAACATGACAAGGTAGTTAATCTGGTGGAGGATATTTCAAGACAGCCCAACATTCAAGGTGTGTACTTTTTAGAGTTGACTACTTGTAGCCAGATTTATAGAAAGAATTGGGGGCAAAAGGCAGAGCACAAAAGTATGAAACACTTAAATTTTGGTATAAAAGGAATCATGTGTAAAGCTGGGACCAAAGAAGGAAGGTGCCAAGAGATTAGCATCATTAACCCTGTGGAGGTTGTGGGCAAGGTGCCATCAATTAACAGTACATAAAAAGAGGGAGGATTTTTGGGGGGGGGGTATTTCTCAAATCAGCTGGCACTTTTGAATGGCTAAAAAGCAATATTTTGTACTTCTTGCTTGAGAACTTTTCTCAATTCATCAAGACCTCAACCATTGCAGGTACAAGGATGCAAAAGTATAAACCTTCATTTGAGAAGACAGTATGTGGTCTTGAGAAAGACTTCTTGGGGGACTGGTTCCTTAGGATTCATTACCCTGCGCTAAGCCATCCAGGCACTCAGACAATGTCAAAGCCATGGTCCAGGGAGATATGGCTATGGCTTGACCTGGCAGCAGAAACTGATATTATATATATATATGCTGCTGGGTTTCTTTAGGCACACAGAATACAAAAGATAGAGTAATTGTTATGGCTTATGTCTAGATGTCCTCCAAGCCTCAAGTGGTCATAGGTCAGACCTTTTGAAAGTGGCTGAATCTAGCAATATGGTGCTGGGATCGAGAATGTGATGTGGGGACTGAATTGTGGTGAGATAATAGAACTGAAGCTCTCAACACCAGGTAGCCTGGATAAGGTATAAGGGACAGAAAAAAGCAATGTTGCTTGTCACTGGCTGCTTGCTGCTCTCTGCTTGCTCTGCTTTGCAGTGAACTGATTCTCCTCTGTCACGTCCCTTTGCTATACCAACGTGCCTTGGTGCTAGCCAATTATGAACTGAAGCCCCTACAAACTGTAAGCTAAATAAACCTTTCCTCCTTTAACTTTGGGCATTGGTTATTTTGAAAAACTGTTCTTATGTTTTGATTTTTGCAGTACTGGGGATTGACCTCAGGACCTTGTGGTTGCCTGGCAGGCACAGCTCCACCACTGAGCTGAGTCTATGGCCCAGGTATTGGTTATTTTTGTCTCAGTGATTAGAAAAGTAACTCAGACCAGAGAATTAGGGTCACTGCTGTGATTTTACCTGACCATGTGGTTCAGAAGTCTTTGGAATTGGTTTGTGAGAAGAGTTTGGGATGTGTGTTATGCCGTGACAAAAAGTCTGCATTTTGCTCGTGTTCAGAGACTTTGCCTGAGACTGGGATTAAGGGTGGCGGACTAATTAATCTGGCAGAAAAATTTCAAGGCAATCTAACATTGAGGCCATGGCATGGTTACTGTTGGGGTTTTTAAGCCAGATTTATGTGGAAAATCAAAAGCCAAGAGCTCAGTAGAATGATTTTAAATCTTTTGAGTGTAGCCAGAAAGAAAGCTTCAGAAAGTCTCAGACTGCAAAAATGGAACAGAGGAGAAACTGGTTGCTGAAAAGACTAGCAATAAAAAGCCAAGTATTTCAGAAGAGGATAATGGAAAAGATGAGCCCAGGACAACACAAGCAGCAGCAGGACTCATTTTCATAGCCTCAGAACTGCAGAAATGAAAGACTTTGCTTTGAGAAGAGAGACGCAGAGCACCGTGTTCCAGAATGGCGGTAGCCTAGGGAAGGTGTTTCCGGGGATTTGGTTCACAGAGAGAAGAAACCCTGGTCTCTGCTCCAGCCGGCAGAAGACTTTAGCATCATCCACATAGTGCTGCTTATAGGTGTATGCAGAATACAAAAGTTGTGGGATCAGAGAGGCTTCCACCTAGATTTCAGAAGGCCTGGGAGGGCAGGCAGTGTGCCCCTGAAAGCGCAGGGTGTGAAGCTCTGAGTGTAACGTTGAAGGTGCAGTGAAGACCCCAGAAGGTTGGAGAAGCCTGAAATGTAGGTTATCTGAGGAAAAGTGCAAGGAAGTAGAGCCAGCCCAAGAGAGAGACCATGGGAGCCACCACGACCAGCAATGCCATAGGGGTAGGGCCACCCAAGCCTTTGGAACAACATATCTTGCCTTGGATTGTGGACATGGAACTACAGGGCTCAATGCTTGCACTGCTGGATTTTGGACTTGCTTTAGTTCCATTCTTTTGTATCCCCCATTGGTACCATTTGGTATGATAATATTTATCTCGTGCCATTGTATGTAGGAAGTGTTTATCTTTCTGTTTATTTGTACAGGGGCTCAGTATTGTCCAAGATCCCCTAACAGTGAGATGCACAAAACAGCTAATCATATGCCCTAAATCTCAGAGGAGACTTTGGACTTGGGCTTTTCAGCAAGGCTGAAATAGTTAGGACTTTGGCAACTCTTAGACATGGACTAAATGCCTTTTGCATAAAGTGCTACACATGAACCTTGGGGGAGAGTGGTAGAATGTTATAGTTTTTATCCAGATATCCCCCCACAGCTTCATGTGGACATAGGTGGGGCTTTTGTGGCAGACTCTAGGGTATGTACTGCTGGGATCAAAACTTTGATGCCGGTTGTGATCCATTATAGGATGGTAGGGTTAAGGCTGCTCCACTCTGGGTGAGTGCTACCTGCCCTAAGGGTGGTGAGCCTGGCTAGGACGTAAGAGACAGAAAGAAGGATGCTGTTCATCACTGGCTGCTCCCTGCCTTCTGCCTGCTCTGTTCTGCAGTGGACTGTCTCTCTGCGATGCCCCTCTGCCATGCTGCCCTGCCTTGGGGCCAGCCACCTATGAACTGAAACCTCTACAAAGTGGAAGTTAAATAAACATTTCCTCCTTTAACTTTGGCTGTTTGATGTTTTGTCTCAGCGACAAGAAAATTAACTAGGACAATTCTGGAAGCCTCTACGCAGCTTTTAGAAGAAAGCCAGGATGGCCAGGTAAACATGTGTGACAGTCCTTGCCAGGACGCCCTAAGAGTGTGATGTCTAAAACCGTGCGAGTGAAGCCAAAGGGGCAGCAGAGACCGCAGGAAGCTGGAGATGCTGGGAATGCCGAATCTCTGCAGAGGAAAGTACAGGCAGCCTGTCGAGCCAGCCCAACAGAGAAGCTGTGTTAGCTATAATCAGAGAGGAAAAGGCTGGGGCAGCGCAAGCACTCCGGAGCTCACATTTCACTATAGTCTGTCTGGAGTGCCGGACATGGACTTACAGGGTTTAATGTTTGCCCCCACTGCATTTCAAATTTGATTTGATTTAATTCATTTCTATTCTTCCGTTCCTCCTTTTTAGGGGATGGGAATGTTTATTTTGCACCCCTGTATGTTGGAAGTATTTGGCTTGCTTTCAGATAGGGACTCACAGCTAAGAATTTTCTTTGAGTCTTAAAGTAGACTTTGGACTTAGACTTGGCAGCACTGCTGGAACTGTTAAGACTTTGGTGACTCTTAGAGATGGACTAAATACATTTTGCATAATGAGAGGAACACAAGCCTACTGGGGACAAGAGGTTGATGGCATGGCTTAGATTTAAAATGTTCCCTCAAGGCCTCCTGAATTGAGAAGGAGGACATTCGGAATGCGATCAGATCTTGAAACTGTTATACTTATCCGGGGGTTAGCGCACGGATCAGTTCTCAGCTGAATGTGCTGTTGCACAGAACTGGAGCCTCGTCAGACACGCCATCAGCGTAACCTGGAAGAGCACATTCTCATCCCGGGCTTGAGGAGCTTTCCTTCACTGCGCATGTTTCTGTCATGTCATGTCTGTCTCGGATTCAGCTTCTGTGCCTCAAGTCCCCTGAAACTGTGAGCCAATTAAATCCTCCTTCACGCTGTAGGTGTTGAATATTCTGTCCCAGTGATGTGAAGTCTGACTTACGCAGAGTTGATGAGGATTAGCATGACACTGAGAGTTAATGTGGTGGCAGCTGGATATGAGATTTTCAGAAATCTGTGAGTCACAGGATTCAAAAACAGTCACAGTCTGTTATTAATCCAATTATGTTTAAATTTCAGGAAACAGAAAATCTTTGGGAGCCACAATCTTATATTCTCATTTCAGGGATGTACACATTTTCTGCATCTAGCCAGGGCATATGAGTGATAAGAAAATCAAATGATAGCAAGTGACTTTGGAAAGCCATTCTGATCATTTGATATTTTATTCATTTAGAAACCTACCTGATTTGACTATTTGAAACAGTCACTGGAAATTCCTTACTTATCTTTTATGATCACAAATGCATCTTTGTCTTGGCCTATTAACTGCAGATATAACTACTTACCTGATAAGTGATAGTGTTGTATGTTTCTAATTTTTTTTCTCTGACTTAGTCTCATCTCTTCGTGGAAATCTTTCTATCTCATTATTTTCTCTCATATGAATATTTGGAATCTAGCCATTATATATTCTTTCCTTCCAGCTCCAAATTTCTAAGACTTATTTCAGAAGACATGCTTATATGTTGAAGTTCACCTCCACTTCTAAAAATTCTTTATAGTATATCTGTATTTCTT
>PVIR01022769.1:0-27469 GCA_004026965.1 Petromus typicus
AGTGCTGGGATTACAGGCGTGAGCCACCACGCCCGGCACTGTGGTATGTGGTACTGGTTGCTGCTGGGTGTGGGTCTCCACACCCAGTATTGTTATGTGGTTACCGGGGAATCGAACCCGGGCCCTTGCGCTTGCAAGACAGGCGCCGGAACCACTGAGCTAACTCCCCGGCCCCAGATTATAAATTCTTAAGCAGATTTTACATTCTTAAATTTTGGAAACAAAATTAATACTTTTCATAGTCTCTAGATGAATTCTTCAGAAAAATTGACAAAATGTTTACAGATATATTTACTCTTTTACTGGAAAAATTTTCAGTTATGTCTGCTAAATTGTTCATTTGATAATATTTGATTGCCTTTGGTATAAGAAAAATTAAAAATTTACTTGAGGAATTACAAGTACAGAAAGGCTCTGGTAGACACATTGTTAGAAAAAGTATCAGTTTCAAATTATTGAAGTAGCTGATTTACTAGTGTGCATTTTCAAGAAAATCATGAATATATCTTACTACCAGTTATCTGTTAATGATTTAGAATGCTTCACCGACTTTCTGTGTTGGAATACACCTTTCTAATCTACTTTATTTTGTTCCTGAAAACTTCAAGTGGGAAATTAGTGAAATAAAACTCTGAGACATAGAGGCCTAATGAATCAGAGATATTCAACAAAGCTAAGATTGGGAATCAAAAGTTTGACTCACCAGGTTTTCAGCCCTCTTTTGTATTTAACTGCATTAATCACTTTAAATGTGTAAGATTTTCGATCCATGTGAAGTATTACCTACATACATAATTTAAGAAGGAAGGTAATTATTTTAGAAGTAGACTGATAGATGTCTTTTTCTAATAGACTTAAAAGTTTGTGATTGTTTATACCTTTATGTATTATATATTTCCACTTGCATGCAAAAGTCACTTACAAATCTGGTCTCCAAAAGGGAAAAAATACAAAAAATGGGATAAGTTACATTCTTAATTTCAAAATAATTTGTCTGACTAGAATATTAAAACAAACATGATTTTACATGATTTATTGATTACATGATTTACATTGATTTATCTTTCCATTTGTAATTTAACTAGAAAAACTAAGCAGATGATTTCAAAATAGTCATTATAAAAAAAAAAAAAAACATAGTCTTTCTCTATCCAGAAGACTAACAGAGAGAATTGTTTTTTAAGTGATAAAAGAAAACAATGTGACTTGAAAATTAAAGAAATTGTACTATTCTTAGAACTCATAGTTAGCAAAGTATTGGACTGCTATTCTTCTAAGGCCTAATATTTCCTACAATTTTTGAAATTACTGAAGATAGCTATATTTTTTCTTAACTTTGTACATTAAATAAAAATCTTCCATGAAAAAATAATAGTTATCACTTATCTTAGTAATTTCCTGCAAAATTGATTTTCATTTGCTTGTTTTCTTTTAATGTTAATATAGGTAGGGATCTTTGTGCTTGTGTATAAATATTTAATTGAAAGCATCATATTTTATAAGACCACAATAATTATTCCTGTTTTAAAGGTTCCTGAGATTTGAAAATGAGTTAATATGTACAAAGTTTTTGGATAGAACCTGGCATGAGGTAAGCACTCTGGAGTGGCCACCAGTGCTGTTAGTATCATTGGTTTCATCTCCTCTTCCCTTCAGTTTTTTATTTATGAGAGATAGTTCCAATGTCATATTATTGGGAAATTTTAGTATCTTCATAGTCTCACAGTGTGAGAATCAATCTTATGTGAAGCCTGTCTCTAAAGGATTTAACATTCTAAACCAATCCTAAGAGCACAAAATTCCAAATAGGGTAAGAAAATCTACCTGGATTCTATCTTTTAACCTTAAAAACCTTACTTCTGTATTTCATATTAGAGATAAGAGAAGATGTTTACCTTTGTATACATACCATGGTTTACAGAGGGAAATGCTTAAAATGCATAAGGGTTTATAGGCAAGTTTTTATATCTTCCACATTTACAAGTGATTTTCAATTAGTATATACCAAATCTCTTCTGTTGTTGACTATTGACATTCCAAGAAGCCAACCAAGAGAAACAATTTGAACAGCAAAACTAAGCTTATCAAATCTACATGAGTTAAAGAAAAAATTTAATAGTATCTCAAGTGGGAAAATGAAAATCCAAGTAAATGCACACAGTTTAATGTTTTTCTTCTTCTTTTGTCAATGTTCAACTGATTATTTAGAGTATTCATATAGTGACAGAGCAGTATTTCTCGAGAGAGTTAGCAGAAACATGGAGAAAAGTCAACAAAAAAGAGAGAATCAGCTTCTGACAGATATGAAACCATCAGTGTAGAAAGATAAAAGAAGCCTTAAAAGTGGGAAACATATCACACAGATACACAAAGAGGCACATAAAAGAAGATGTACAGTAGATTTAAACAATAATTTGAATTCTAGTCAATTCTGTGAAGCAGCATTCCCACAATCATGCCCATGATAAAGTTCCCAAAACAGACACAGTTGTTTCAGATTGTGATGTGTTATGCTATGCCAGCTGGATGCCTGTTCTCATATCAAGTAAATTTTACTTAGTGGGTCAAATAAACATGAAAATCAGGGAAACTTCCTGACTTAAGAATCTGGCCTAATGTCAGATGGGGTGCGATGGGTAACAATGCATGCATTTCCAAGCAGAATGAAACTAAGTAGAACAGCAACGACAGCGAGGACAAGCCTGAGCAATGTTCTTGAGAGGTTTTGAAGAGGTAATGATAAACATCCTCAAAGGACATTAGTCTGTCCTGAACTTTTGAATGCAAGAGTTTCCATTAGATTTCCTTTCTTAGACTCATAAATCCAAAATGATCAGTGTTGTAAGTACTCTTTTCCTCAAGGACATGAATTTTCAATATTGATTAGAGAACCAAAAGATTACTAAAATTGGTTCTGCTTTCTAAGAGACACAAACTTTGTATCTGAGAGATTATCACAAAATAAATGATAAGTTTAGGCCTGAGACAGTATTTTCTTTACTGTTACAGTCTGAGAAGTCAGAATGGAAGACTCCAGACCACTGAAGATCTTTTAAGTAATGGGCCTTGAACTACATGGCAAGATTTTGACCTCAAAGATTACAAGACAAAAGATGTCTGTTGATTAAGCAAAGCTATATTAGTCAACTCAGTGCAATAAGAAAGAAAACCTCATTGGTAATGTTTTTGTAACTTTCTAAGTGGAGAAACTACAAGATGTTTATGGCCTGTTAATGTTCAGATGTGTATTGAAAGTGGGGCCCTGTTAAGTAGAGACAAGGAGTGACTAGGCAGATTTTATGATTGTCACTTTGCACATTGAGCTGAGCTTCAGGGAGATGATGACATTGGGGTTCAGCAGTGCAAATATTTTCCTTTCTTATTAGTCCATTTTTAATCTATCTACAGTTGACTATTTATAATTTTAGAATCTATGTAATGAGAGTTAAAATACCAGGAAGGACTTTGATTTTCTCAGTTCCCAAAGACGGACACTCTTTCGTTCTTTGAGAGCCAGGCCACATGCCTTCTTTCAGCTTGGAAATAGATCTGTGGTCTTCGGTGGTCCCTCGACCATCTTTCTCAGGGTTCGACATTACAATGCTTTCCTGTCCTCTCAGTGGTTAGGTCTGAGCTGTGACCTGAGGACTCTGATGACCTCTTCTCCCTGCTACGGTGTTGCTTCCTCTTCAAACTCTTGTAGTTTACTCAGAAGCCTCTTGTCCTCTTCTGTGACCTTGAAACGTGGTCACATCCAGATCTCAAACCCCAGCAATGAAGAGAAGAATAAAGCTTCTTATAAACAACTTCTCTGTAACTCTTACCCACCAATTGCTCTGGAAACAGAATTTCTCTTCCTCAAAAGAAGGCTCAGACTTCCCATATTTACAGTCTTTGTTTTTCCCACTGTATGTGAACATTGTATATTGTGCTGCAGAAACATATAGCCCACACCTTATTTGAGATATAAGAAATACAGGATATTTGCTTTATGTTATGACTTTAAAATGGAAATATTTTTGAAAGGCCAGATTCATTTTATTTTGAGGATTTTGGATAAGAAACTATAGTATGGAGTAGAATGCATTTTAGTTTAAACAACTAGAAAAACAGGGCCCTATCTCTTTACTGCAAAGTAATTTGCTTTGTAACTCACAAAACACTTAGAATAGGCCAAGTGTTCTTGTAACCATTTTACATAAACCATTGAAATAGATAGTTACCCTTGTCTCAACAAAGAGGAAACAAAGTTCAGGAGAACTTCATAATAATTTGCCTGGAATCTTAGAGTTAGTAAGTTGTGAAGCTGAAACACAAATCTAGAGGATATGATTCCAGGAAAGAGCATTAACATTATACAACATGAACATGACATTAACATTAACATGACATAGAAGAAGAAGCAGAGGCATGTGGAGAATGCAGCTGGGCATGCTGTATTCATGGAATTTCTCAGGAGAATTAGTTAACCTCTAGTTACTAAGCATTCATACTGTCTTTTCATAGTATATGATGTTTTCTTATCGGTGACAAATAGGTGTTGTGTGAGACGTGGGTGTAGCTATCATTTTGTTTTGATTAGTGGTCTCTTATTTTTAAAGGAAGAAAAGGATCCCCTGATAAAATGCCAGTCAGCTCTTTTAATTTGCTGCTCGGGTATGGGAGAAGATTCTGATGATCTAGATATGATCTAGGATATTCATTAAGACACTTGTAACTAAAGAAGGTAAAATAATTTTATGAGAACAAAGCCTGGCCCAAACTAGGCTGCTATTCTCTCTTTTTAAAAAATTTTCCACTCAGTAGAAGTTGAGCTAAGGAAATATAACATTTATTTGAAAAAAGAGCTCTGCAGTCCAGCAACCTTTCCGTTCATTTCTTCTGATTCCTCTGTCTGCTTAACTAGTCCTAACCATATTTTCCAAACTTACTCCTGGACCGAGCCTCTACTCTAAGTTTATTTCTAATAGAGTGGTGTGGTAAAGAGATAAATTTGTATGAATTTTGTAAAAACATTTATGGTACATTATTCCTAATCTGAAGAAAGTATAATACATTCAGCTCGTTAGAGGGCAAATAATTTGGAACTTTTTTTTTTAATTATCTTTATTGGTACATTAAATATACACATCATGCTTGCACTCCATAATGAGGATTTGTACCAGTATAAGACACAACTTAATTCTCATTTTTTCCCATAGCCCCACCCACCCTACCACCCCCCCATATATATAAAATTTGTTTCCTTACTTTTTTTGTTACAATATGAAATTTGATGAAATTTAATTTGGAACTTTTACTACAAGTTCTGCTCATTATCCAGCAGTGTGATATCAAGCAATTTCTCTAGCCTATTTGTACCTCAGTTTCTTTACATTAAAAATGAGAGTAGTAGTTCTAACTTTCTCATAGAATTTTTGGCAATGAAGAAAAAGAAAATTGTGTTTGGAAAGTAATTACGTTAATGGTGACAGTAAAGCATCCAATAAGAAAATTTAGTAGTACTTTATATTATTCCTCTTTACCTGGAAATAAAAGACAAAAGAGATTCTGCTTTCTGAACGTAAAACTACTTACTTAGCACTGGGCCTCAACTGAATGTGGCTTGTTCAACTGGAATTTCCCAGGGGTCCTAAAACCAATCTTTGTTCAAATGTTCTGTTTTGTTACCATATTTGTCAAATATACTGTATGCTTCCTTTCATTTATCCCACCATCTTTTTAAAACAATAAATAATGAGTTTCTAGAGAATGGGGTCTTATCAGCTTATATCTCTAATAACTTATAGGGTTTCTGATACGCAGTAAGCATTTATTCGTTTTGTTGAGCTGCATCTATTCCTTTTGAAGATCAATAGGATCTGGGGCTGGAGTCACCAATGCTGGTTCTTTTTCATGTGGTCATTTATTCATTTTTTATTCTTTTCATGTATGGATTCATGGATTAATATATAATTAAATAATAAATATTTAATTTCACTTATTCCCATTATCTTTCACTTTGAGAAAATATTGCAAAAACTTATTGACCATATTTTAGGAGAATCTGAGTCAAAAAATTTGAAATAGTGAGAAAATTAAATGTAAGGATAGTTTCCTGGGAAAATTATAATGTGGTTTAATTAGTTTTTAAATTCCTGAGTTTTATAATTGAAAACCTAGTGATACGAGTGGCTTTGCAACTGTGCAGCTTGGGGTATGATGGGGATTTTCACCTGAGTAAATTCCCCAACTTCTTTTATCAGGATTAATTTATGCAAGATAGTCAGGCGTTCATCTCTTTCAATTAATGTGACCACCTTGAACTATAATTCCCTTTGGAATAAATAACTCTGACTTAAGTTCAAAGATGATTACCTGATTGCTCAAAGTTATATAAAAAATTCTTTTTCAATACATGGATTTTGAAATGACATGTTTCAATGATATTCAAACTAATGTGTGGCAGTTTTAAAAAGGTATCTGTGAAAGGATAGAAAAGTGATATATAGATATGAATGCCAGCAGACTGAACATTAGCATAGAAAATATTAGTTGTGAGGAAATAAAATTAATTGATAGAAAAATTTTATCATTTCCCACCATGTGTTAAGAGGTTAAAGAGAAGGGAGTAACCTGAATTTTAAAAATCAGGCAGAGATGATATATTTGGAGAAGTCATCATTTGTGGGTTTTAAAAACTGTGTGACTCTTTTGGACTGATAGCCTTCCCTGAGAGCTATGATACTAAATCCGCAAGGAAGACCGTGACAACAAAGCACTAAACCACTCGGCTCTTCTGGAGAAATCTCCTCAGAAGAAATACACGTATCTGGAGAGAGGACAACGAAGGGAGAAAAAAGAAGACCGTAAAGCAGAAAAAATGCAAGAAAACTAAATGGCACAATTTAAGGAGACAAGTAGCAAAGTGGTTCATTTTATGTACAGGCAGATAAGTCTTCCTCCTAGATCTGGGGAAAAGCTACACTTACAGCATAAAGCAGAGTTCTACGTTATGAAAGGAAAGCTCAAATGCACCTGCTTTCATGGCTGTTGCGGAGCACTTTATAGCCCTGCTGTTAAACCTTGAAGTCAGATTAAATGTGTATAAAAGTTATGTTCGCATCTTGCTGGGGTAGTTCCATCACTATGCTATTTCCACGGCCATTTGGTGGAGTCAGGATGGGCCCTTAACTCACTAATGGACTGTTGGGAACAAATTGAGAGAAAATCCAGTTTTTATTTGCACCGTATGTATTAAATAATGTGTCCCAGGTTCTGACCTTGTCCATTGGTCATTCCCCTTTTGACAGTTCTTGTCTGGGTAACCTCATCTATTTTGGTATTAGAAATATTTGCCTTCTAATACTTTGTGCCTTCCAAGATCCAGTCACCCAGGTCTCTCTTGATACCTGCCTGTTCAGTTACTCTTTTAATATTCTTATTTCATCATTCAATATATTATGAAAATATGTGAAAAGACAGTGAATCTAAACCTTGATATTCTTTGTGCTCTCCTTCATCATAGGAAGTCCTCTCTGCTGTATGATTCAGTGACATTGACAACCACTCCTTGTGGTGAAGGAAGCTCCATGCCTATTTTCACCCTCCTGCTCCATGACCTCGTACAGTCTGGACTTCACATGTCCCTCTGCATGAGTCTTCACCGTGGTAGGGAGCACTCAGGCGGGATTACACAGTGAGGCAGGGATTACACCACGTCTCCTCCATTGATTCTCAGTTTCTATTCTCTCCTATCTCCTCTGTGTTGTTACTCATCTGTAATTATATGACTTTCTTTCTGTTACCCAAAAGTAAGGGATAAATTCTTCAGCACATAAACCAAGATGTCAGCCAACAGGCCATAAAGATTTTAGCAATCTTAAAATGGTCCCAACATTTCTTCAAAGTATTTGATTCTCCCTTTAAAATAACCTACTAATGTCATTTCTTGAGCTGGGAATTTAGTTCAATGGTGTTGCACCTGTCATACCTACACAAGATCCTGAGTTTGACTCCTGGTACAAAGAAAAAAAAAAAAAGTCCTGTCTTTGGTACAGTAATTTTCCACTCTAGACATTAGCACTTTTCCTAACTGTGGGTGTAGGAATTGCTATCTTTTTATGGTAATTTGCTTCCCTGTGTTTGTTCTACTATATTTTCTAAGGTATTGATTGTGTCCTTTATGTGCCTGTGATACTGAGAAGTTAAGGGATGAAGCACAAAACATAATGTTTAGTGTTTGCTGAAGAATAAATGAGAGATGTGGCCCTGGGAGACTGAGAGATTCGAGGGTGGCTTTCTCGAGGATCTCCAGAGTTACCACTAGATGTCACTGGCGCCTTTCTCATAGCAACTTCCGTGTGAACTAATTTTACTGAGGACCTACTAAGCGCCAGCCTTCTTAAACCTGTGTGGTCAGTGTTGTCACAAGTCCACCCTGGAAATAGGTGCTTCTAATTTCGACTTTATCACACAGTGAAGGTGGTGCAGGAATGGGAATAAAACTTTTAAGCAGCTGCCACCAACGCCCATGATTTTCCCACAGTTTCAGCCATATTTTGTCTCTTTTGTGATGACTGAGTCTTAAAAATAGCGTTTGTCACTTTTTCAAACAAATGCAATCTTTATTGACAAAACACGTCATTATTGGGATAAGTGCTCTCTAGCACCCTTTGATTTAAAAATCAATGATTTTGTTTCTGTAAGCTTTTACTAATTTTAAAACAAATTACAATACAGAGAAATCCTTTTTACTAAGCATTGAGAATATAGGTTTTAAATGGGGACACATGGATTTCTATTACATTCTTGGTTTTTCTTAACTTGGCATTGATGTCTGCTTGTTCTAAGACTGGCTAATATTGGCAAGGCACGTGAATAAATTCAGTCCCTACCTTCAGGAAGTTTACAGATTCTTCGAGTTTATCAAGCAGTGTGGTCTTGATGATCCATGTGGAGCTTGTACTCTGAGAGTCTGGAGTTCCAAAGCACCTGTAGACACCAAGCATGTTGGCAATATGACTTCTCTGTTCTTGGACCAAATGCTTAGCAGCGCATTGATAATTATGTGGAATTTTCACTGTGTTCCTTACTGCTCCTTCTGGAGGTCATCTTATCCTGTGGGAAGTGCAGGGCAAAAGGCAGAATTTGAGGACAGGTATCATTTTTCAAATTTAACTTTCTGATTAGAACTGTGTTTTAAAGTCTTTGTAGCCCCCGGACAGAGCTAGTGCTGGTTTCCAGCCTGGTACAGGCCCCAGCTCACAACCGTTCACTATTGCACAGTGAGAGGAAAAAAAAGACAGAGGACGGGAGGGAGTTCTTCACTCTGTGTCTTTTACATCTTCTCTTCGACTTGGTCATTCCAGTAGCACAGTTCTTGGTGAAACTTTTCTAATTTTAATTTTAGTTTTTGCCAAAGTCAGCAGTTATTGGCATTTTTGCTTTTTTCATTGTTAATTAGTCAAAGAATTAAAAACCTATCAGCTAATTTAAAAATGAATATGTGACACAGCTTTTAAAAGTTAAGTTAAAGTAGTCATGGAAACTGTTTGTCTTCTTTTCTCAGTATTTTGTATGTGTGGTGAATTTGTCTTTCATGTGAAATTAAATCATCTGAAGTACCAATATTTCAGAATAGAATATTTTAATTAATGTCACAAATTAGAAATATTTTTGACTCCTTACAGTAAAAATGCATAAAGAATAGCATATTGTCAATTTGAAGGATCAGTTGAATCACAGTGTTTATTTATGAGAATATCTTTTGAGAAAATAAAGAGAAAATCTCCATCACCCTTGTCAATAGATGCATCAAATTCTGAGGGTTTTAAATTAAGGGAAATCATTAGAGCATGTTTCTGAAATAATATGAGCCTGGCTTTTATTCTTTTCCAAGGGGAAAAAAATCAACTTTTTTTTTGTGTACTGATGAGATCTGGAGAATCACTTTGTGCGGATATGTCTTCCATCTTTATTTTCTACTCTTGCCCAACATGTGGTACATATTAAATATTTATAGAGATGGGGATGTTGAACACACTGGTAAAGGAGTTCTTGAGCAAATTTTTAAAGTTAGAAGAACAGTGAGGGGTGGCTCCCTGTAATTCAAGCGCTCTGAAGCAAGGGCGTCACAAGTTTGCGTCAAATGAAGGAAGGGGAAAGTGAGAGGAAGATGATAATGAGGTGCTCGGTCTGTGTCCTCCTCTTCTTCCTCTTCTCATCGTTGGCAGTTTGGATGGAAAAAACATTGTGGAAACTCTAAGAATCTGCAACTCACAGGTTGCAAACACTACTTTACGAGACAGCTCAGCGGTGGGAGAACATGGACTCTGGAGCCAGTCTCCAGAAGAGACCCTGATGAAGTCCCTTACTAGATGTGATAACAGATCCAAGCATCAGCAATTACCACGTGCACTTTACTTTTTTCATCCTCAGAATGGGAAGGGATAGCTGTATTTACTTTAGAAGGGGTCTGTGAGGGTGAAAATGGGCTGGAACGCGCACAGACCTGAGGACAGCTTATAACATTGCAAATGCTTTGAGATGTGTAGTGTCGTTGCTGCCATTTTCTTTTTCTTGTTGTTGTTGTTGTAAGTATGAAACAAAATTGCAATTCAGAGGGTTGGGAAGCACGTGGCCCAACAGACCCTCCAGGTTTTCTTAAC
This sequence comes from Petromus typicus, assembly GCA_004026965.1. NCBI lineage: Eukaryota > Metazoa > Chordata > Mammalia > Rodentia > Petromuridae > Petromus > Petromus typicus. Next base: position 10,650 of record PVIR01022769.1, read on the forward strand.
CTTCCAAATGATAAACAAAATACTAGGACTCTTTTTGTATTTTAATCTGAATGAAGCATTACATTGACAGAGAAATTTGAGAAGTATGTTTGTAATATTACTAAAGATAAAATAAGTTAAAAATTCTTCATAAGTGTATATTAAGTTTGATTAATAATGCTTAAAAGTTTATTATACTCTATTGTCTAGTCAACTTTTTATATTTGCTCACTTTAAGGAGATATTGACTATAAATCTGTTGATGAATTTACAAATGATTCCACCCAAAAAAATTTCAGTTCAGGCCAAAAATCTAAGAAGGTACTGCCTGACAGAATTTGCTATTTGCAAGCAAAAACCTAGACCAAAATAATCTACTGCTAAATTTGCAAATGGAAACAGTAGCGCAACATTCATTGCACTACCATGTACCTATTTGTGTAGATCTTGGCTTGCTGAAGATGAACTGTGAAGTTCATTGGAACTGAATAACAGTTCAAAGTCATAAACACAATCATTGAATGTATTTACAATCATTGAATAAACCCCTGATGGTATCACTGGGTCGAAATCTTCATTTATCTGCTGAGTTCAAATCTGGGCTCGGTCTCTTGAATGCACCTTAAGAAAAGAATGTGTATGTCTGTATGTTTGGCTTATATCTACACATGCAGACATATGTGTGCATAAATGCATATAAAGAATTATCTCTGTATATATTTTTTCATCCCTTACACTCTGTCTAGTATATACTTCAAGATTTCTCTGCATTAAATTGCTTATACTTAGGAGATTCTTAGAATTGTACTGATCCAGATTAAGTGCTTTGTAAGTGCTTGTTAAATAAAAAAAGGGGAAGCACCTTACTGCACATTCAGTTTGGTAGAGTACATAAGGACAAATCAAAACTCCATTTCTCATATGCAGTTGCAAAGATCTGAAAGCCACCTTGGCTTTGTAAACTTGCATTGTAGAAAGAAATTTGGTATACTACCAATCAACCAACACCAAAAGGAAGAACAGAAAAATTATTAATAACATTACTTTTGCTATGTCAGCCATGCTTATAAAAAAAGACCCCAGCTTTGCTAATCAACAATAATATGGCATTGGACAAGATTTTATATTCTCTAGATGTACTTTCTTTTTATAATTCAATGTAAAGCACTGAAAAATATTATTTGTAATTTTCATCATCCTTATTTTTATTCCAGCAAAGTTTAATGTCTTCTTCTCTATTACTCTATTTCCTATGGCTATTTTTGATATTAGAAAATGCAACCACAACATCTGTTGTAAATCTTTTTATATAGCTCTAAACTTTATTGTTTAGTGAATAGCAAAACATTAACATTGGGCATGTTTAATAAGTGTTTGCTTGTTTTTTTTTTTTCAAAACAGAGTCTTGCTATGTAGTTCACGTTGTCCTTGAATTCATTATGTAGCTCAGGCTGGCCTCGAATTTGGGCTAATCCTCCTGTATCAGCTTCCCAAGTGCTGACACTACAGGCAAGCATCATTATGCTCAGCTTTTAAATATTTTTAGTATTTTGTTGATATACACCAGATACAGTATTTTCTTCTGGTTATTGATACTGTGTTAAGGAAAGATGTGTATCAATGTATACATATTCAAAATAAAAGTATAAATTTGACAAAATGTTAACAATTGCATCACTAAATGATCTGATTTTCACTTTTGTGATAGTTTGTAGAGAGAAGTTGGAATTGTCTTCATCAGGAATAATCTTAAAGTTTCTTTTAGACTGGAAAAATTCATACAAATTTAAAACACTGAAGCAAACATAAACTTTTATGGGTAAACAAGTTTTATATACATAGTAGAAGAATATTTCCTGCCGGTCTGAACAAAGACTTCATTCATAATTATACTACAGCACTCTTTCTGGCTGTTTAGTATACTATTTAACTCACAACTTCCACACTGATATAATGGTTAGAATGTATCGTTTTGAAGATGGATATTATGATTAACATTTTCTGTAGAAGATGCTTTCTGAAGTAAAATTTGAAGTAAAATTGTTCGTATTTTAAACACTTGATAATATAGCTTCATTTCCTCCACAGGCTGTTGAAGCAAGGAAAATCTGCTTGTACAGTCTCAGTGGATGGGACCAGCCTGTACTTAAAAGATAACTTAAATTTCCTTCTTTAAAAGAGGGAGAGGGGAATGAATTGTGGAGGCTGCAGTCTGAAACTTTGATATCCATGTATAAAGAGGGACAGACATTCTCTTCTGTTAAAACACAGCCATAATATACTTACCTTGGATTGGAGATGACGAACATGCTTACTGCTAAGTCTTGCATAGGGTTGCTGCAAGCACTGATTAAATTCTATTGGTGAACAAAGGGAAGAAACAGACTAGACATTTAGAATAAAATTGGCTTCTTACAACATTTTAGCCTTTCTTTTTGAAAATTATGTTAGTGTACAGTGTTAAGGGTAAGCAAAATATCATCATTAAGATATGCAAAATCACACGCAATATAAAGTCATGAAGCAGTAGATATTTTTGCCATAATCTTTATTCATAACATTATCATAGATATAGTTTTTAAGATGTTAAAATAGGAAAAACAGTAAATTAAATTTCAAAAATCACCTTGCTATCAAGACAAGTGGTTAGCTAAGTAGTTTTTTAAATTGAGGTATTATAGATGGAGGCTAAGAAGTCATTTGTATGTATAAGCTGTTTACAAATGGGAAAATTTAAATGTACTAATATCCACTCCATAGATTTAGTTAACACACTTCTTTCAACATGTTATGCAATGATTGGCCCAGTAAACTTTCCTATGCCAAGTGGGTAGATAAGGATAGATGTCTCCATGCACAAAATTGTGCACAAGGTATATTGTATCATATTTATGAACATGGATGGGTAACTTATCTTTTAAGATGAAATCGTCCTTAGTATTTGATAAAAAATTGATTTGAACTGTTAACATTGATTGGAATAGCAGAGTTTCTGCATCTTTGAATTTCATACTTTACCTGGTTCTTCCTCCATGACTTCAAATATAATAAAATGAAGTCTCACAAATAAGTTATACATGATGATTCAAAAAGTTTAAATTTGGTTTAATGTAATTATGTTAAATGTCCAAAAGGGTTGAGTGGAGATATTTACATTGTTTAATAAAAATTCTGTGATGCTAAATTTATGCATCATATTTATGTGCCAGTTTTCATTCACTAAGTCAGTATTCAGGACTTGCTATGATCTGGGAACTCCATTTCAGTTAAATAACGTTTGGAACATGGAACTTGACCAAAGGAAAGCTGGAGCAAAATGTGCCTTGATTTATTGGGTAATTGTTTAAGCCACAGGCTTCAAAGAAACACTGAGTTCTGTTGTTCAGTTCTCTGTCTCATAATGAAGATGGGAACTGAAAAACTATGAGGGCAAAGTTAAAATGATGGGTGATTTGATAAATTTCAGAGACTGAATCAATGTTACTTGAAAAAGAAATAAGCATTATTACAAGGTTCTAAATCTGAGAGAAAGAGCAAACTATATGAGAATTGAGGAAGCTCAAAGGAAATCTAACTGGGGAAATTTTTGTTTAAAATGATTTTTAAAGATCACAGGGAGAGTGCTTGTGAAAATTCCTGCTGCTCAGTTTACGACAAAAATCTATATCTTGAGGCAGAACGATTTGGGGGCCAGGCCTCAGATGTCAATGGTGGACAGGAAATTGTCGGATCCAGGAGGAGACAACTGAAATGTATAAAGAAACCTAACCAACCAGAACTCTCTGGGTGGAGCTTTGACTATATTTAAATTCCAGGATGAGCCAGAAGAGAATTTAAATTGGAGATAGAAAACCATTAAATGGAAATTAACAAAACCAGGGACAATCAGGGGGAGTGTTTCAAGAAAGAGAGGTTGATAATTTGTTTTATAGAACAAAAACTGGACGCTTCAATATCATCCATTTTCTTCTTTTTTGTATCCTAAACAAATTTCTCTCTCTCTGTCTCTCTCTTTCCCTCTTTCCTATTTCATATAATAAAGAATTCTCTCTCAAAGTGTTGCTAATGTCATATAAAGTGTTACATATTGTATAAAGTATTTATTAACATCTTTCTTCCTTCTGTGGAAACTTAAATATTCTTCCCTTCTCCCATTACCCACTCGAGACATATGATCAATAAATTCATTTTCATGGTTGAAAAATCATAATGACATATGAATTGTTTTTATTTCACATTCCTGAATGTTAATACTATACAGATCCAAAAGATCTGTCAAAATGCTGATACTTCCAGCGGAGCCTGCCATTAAGAATCTAGCTGCTGTATGAGCTAAACAAATTAGCTAAGAATAAAATGTTCTGAATTGCCTCCATTTTGTGTTAGAAAAGTATGATTATTTTTTCAAAATTTATTTTATCTTTAATTGACCTTCTTGGTTCATACATGTATAGACATTATGATCACACTCTACATTGAGATTTTGTACCTGAACATAACATATCTTGATTCTCATTTTCCCCTTTCCGCTGCCCTCCCTACAACCCTGTATACATAAGCTTAGTTTTATTATCAATTTTTTCTTTCCTGTTTTTACTTTTCCCTGCCTGCCCTTTCCCTTTTACTTTTGCACGTTTTCTCCCTATTTCACCTTACTTATACATTTTGGTATTCATTTGCACCTTTAGTTTTTCATAATAGGAAGAAGATACAATATTTATATATTAGTGTCCAATTTATTTCATTTATGAGTATGTCCTCAAACTGTATCCATTTGAGTATAAATGACTCAAATTTATCATTATTTATGATTAATACTCCATTTTATTTTTTAAAAACGCATCTCTTTCTAGTCTCTTGGTGATGGACATTTGGACTGTTTCCAAAATTTAGAAATATATTACAATTAATTTATTTCACCATTTTAAACTTATGTAATACTATATTAATAAGGAAACTATTTTAAATTGTGTGCTATGTTCATATTAATTGAATTAAAATCTCTTTCTCAGCCTTTGGAAATATGGATTATCTTAGTATCTAATCACAAAAGTAAATTCTGAGACAAAGTAAACTTATTTTAAGCTTTTGGATAAATCCAGAAGAACTGCTGTTAAAAATATAATTTGTTCCATTAAAAAGAAAGTAATATACTTAAAATATTAGTATTAATATTTTTAATTTAAAAAATTAATTCTATTTGATTTTTTTACATTCAAAAACGTAGTTTCTATATTTTATGTGACTTACTGAATAAAAAACATATGTCGCTCTAGTTGTTTTATATATAAGAAAATTTTTTTGGGCACAGATTCTCACTTCTTTCAGAAAGAATGAAACAAATTTACTTCTGTGGTTTGTTTTGGTGTTACTCAAAAAATAAAAGTGTTGAAGTAATTTTATAGCATGTTACTTTTTGGTATCATAGGAATTGAACCTCAGGCCTCATGTGTGCTAGGCAGGTACCTTACCATTGAACTATATCCTCAGTCCTTACAGAGCTTTTGAAATGTCTCCCTTTATTGCTTCATGGAATTTAGATTCTGAGGGACTAGGCTAGATTTGGCAAATGCGTGTCTTTAATAGTTATTATAAAATTTGAGCTCTTATTCGTCAGTACTTGTATTTTAAAGTCTGTAGGTCCCTTGTTAGCATCCATGAGTCTTAGACTGACCTCTGATCTCAGCAGACTTGTAGTGTCAGAAATAAACAGTGATCTAATTTAAGATAATTTACTCATTTCTTGGGCTTTCTTATCAATATTTATTTGAAGCCATACAATTTATTACTAATGTAAACTATAGTTTAGAAATCTGACTTGTTTTCTGACCTCTTCATGTTTGATACCTTGGTAATGTACAATTTGAAAAGCAACGTCCAAATATCAAATACATTTTCTCTGATTTTGATGCTTTTCAGAAGTTTCCTATTTTTAAAACAATGACACATCCAAAATGAAAGGGAAGCAACAACTATCAAACTGGGTGTGTAGGCAAGTCATAACCTTAACCTGAACCCGTAAATATGCATCATACTCTTTTTTTTTTTAGGTTTGTTTTTGAGACAGGGTCTCGCTTTGTGCTTCAGGCTGGCCCTGAGCTCAGCCTCCAACTCACATCACAGCAATCCTCCTGCCTCTGCCTCCCGAGTGCTGGGATTACAGGTGTGAGCCACCACACCCGGCACTGTGGTGTGTGGTACTGGTTGCTGCTGGGCGTGAGTCTCCACGCCCAGTATGGTATGTGGTAACCAGGGATCGAACCCTGGTCCTTGCGCTTGTAAGACAGGCACCGGAACCACTGAGCTAAATCCCCAGCCCCTGCATCATACTCTTTAGCAAGAATTTTTCCTTCTCCTTTCAACAGATGTAACAGCACATTGTCCCTGTAATTAAGAATAATACTTTTCTGTCTGCGTACCTCTGACCTAGTATGCTGGGAAAGACCGGAAGTAGAAAGAGTGGGCCACTGAGCACCATGCCTGCTTGTTTTGGAGTCACAGTCAGAAAGCACAGATCTGTCTTTGAACTTGTGAGCAAACATATCTTATCTCCAGGGAGGAGTGTGGTGCCTTTGCAATAATTGCTAATTTAGAGTGGTCAACTTTAATTTCTGAATTTCAACTAACTTTATCTAACTGGGAAGAGAAAAATCTATAGGACCTGGCAAAATTCTTCTACCAGTCATTAGAGGAACAGATGGATAGAACTATAGTTTTATCATGCTGTCATCACACTTGCTTAGTGGTATCTTTTTAATAAAAGCAGCTGTATTTCATTTCAGCTTTTCCATTCCATCTGCTTCAAGGAACATGTCCATGAAGTTTATGAGCAGATTGATTTTCTTTCAAATAACATAGTCTTCTTGTAATATTTCCCGTTTTGTCTCATTACTCACTCATAGTTTGATTAGTTAGGTTCATGACAAAACTGCAACTAGAAACATGTTTCATTGAGGGAACCACTCAGGATAAAAATACAAAAGAATTGGTGAAACGCTTGCCAAAATATTTTAATTATTTTATCCACCTAAGAGCTTCCAGAGAATCAGAACTCTGAAGTGAATGTGATAGTTTTACTAGTAAAGAATGGAAAGTATTCTGTATAAAATCAGACATTGCTGAGGTCTGGATGCATGGTGCTCTGCAGAGGCCCATGTGTCCCACACTTGACCTGCTGCTGGGGGAGGTGCTGTGGAACACTGGGAGGTGATCTTGGGGGAGGCCCTGGGTCCCTTGGGGAGTATCCGCGAGGGGATTGTGCAAACTCAGCCCCTCTTGTTCCTCTGGCTGTGACTGTGCCTCCTGGTGGACGAGGTCCAGGTATGCACTGCCATGCACTTTCTGCACATGCACTGCCCTCCCACAGGCAGAAGCATGGGGCCACTCAGTTATGGACCGGAACATCTAAAACTGGGAGTCACAACCATGGACCAGCTTTCCTTTCCTAAGTGAATTGTCTCCAGTACTTTGAAGAGTAAGAGGATTGGTCGAGAGACTCACTTGGGTATTTCATTAATAGTGATGAAGGTAATTAAAAGACCCACGCTACATTTGCTAAGAGCTTGGTGCCAGAGTGCCTGGAATCTGGCACTAATTCTGGCATCAGCTAAATAATTTTTAATTTTTAAAAGTCCCAAGTCTGATTCTGGGCAAGTTGCTTAAGTGTTCGGAGGCTAATTTTTCTAAACCCTTACAGCTGTTACGGTAATAGACTTTCTTTTAGAGCAACTATCTGATATCTTTAATTCTGTTTCTTACAGTTGAGTTTATATTAGTTGAATGGAGTTTAAATTCAGATATTCAGTTTTGTCACTCTCACAGTGTGTGAAAAGCAAAGACATTAGATGTTAAGAAAGTACCTAGAACATATTTATGTATTTAGAAAAGTAAAGTCAGTATTTTGGAGCTAACATTGATAGCATGTCAAGTTAATTTAATTACACCCAGAGCTGTGCAGTGGCTTTGTCTCAAAATATTTTCTGACATCCATTCTTTTGTTGATCTAATTATATCCCATTATAAAAAGCTCATATCCACTATTAGCCAAACACACTACCACAAATTAAGTTCAATAATAGAATGGCTTTGTGTGATGACATCTGTCTTTTTCATGACTCCTATGGATATCAATGCTGTGTTTTTTTGGATTCAATTTGGTATTTGTGTTTCTCTAAAGCAAAATTAATGCTTCTTTTCTGGGTGTGCATGATGTAAACTAACTGTCGCTGAGTTTTTCATTCCTAATACTAATAAATGTATTAGGTGATCAAGGTATTAAAATTTTATTTATTGTCATTAGGAGTGAGATACATCTATTTAAGTAAAAATACTTTAAACACAAAGGCAGGAAATTCTGTTCTGTTTAATTTAAAACTGTCAAATATTACAAAGCCAACAGTGTGTATTTTCCCTATGAAACACCCTAGTGAGCTGAGCACGTGATTTCTCACATTCACAAGCCTTTGTCTGAGCTTACGTCAGCACAGCCCAGGGTGCAGAGCTCTCGTGCTTACTGGGGACCAACTCAGCGCGGCACCTTAGGTTCCACCCCAGTTTCGCCACTGCCCTCTGTTCAGCAGACTTAGGTGCTGCTCTCCTCTTACTGCGATCTCCCTGTCTCAGTTGTGGTACCCATTGCAATACACAGCAGTTTCTGGCCAAGTTCATTATAGTTTCACAATGGGATTAACTCTTTGAATAAAGGGAACCAAGTCATATTCCATCATGTCTTATGGTCTCTGAAACAATGTTAACCTTGGGAATGACACTTGCTATCTGTTTGAAAAAACCAGTAAGTGAATCAAAAAAGTTTTCCTGGTTGTTTTACTAAGTCTCTAAAGCAGAGGAAGGAAGGGACTGGATGTAGGCCCAGCCTGCACATTAGCTGAGAGTCAAGGTTGGTTTCCTAGATTAGTGTAAATTGTATGATACTGAATTTCGATCCACTTCAAATGTGCTTTGTTTTGTTTTCTTTGTGGGACCAGCAGTCAGCCTCAGGGCACTGAAGATGGTGGATAACCACTTCGGTGCTTCCTAACCACACTGTAACTTTTCCCTCGGCCTCATCGTGAACAGAAAATAGTCTTCCTGTTTTCCCTTAACTGTTTTTTGTTCCTCTTAACTGTCCTATATTTTTAAGTGAGATCAAGCTAATATATCTTTTCTATTTTGTTAACTGGTCCATTTTACCAGTGGACGGATGTACCTTCAGGACATACACATAAGTGAAATACATCAGACACAGATGTGTAAATACCATATCTTTTCTCTAGAATGAGAAACTGAAGATGTAAATGAGGTCCAGAATGTATGATAGATATTATGGAAACAGGAAGACAATGTTCAAAGGGAAAAGGGAAAGGGGTTAGAGGAAAATCAAGAGGGTAAGAAAATATTGGATAGTAAAACAAGAAATGGAAAGTTTAATATATATTCAAAACTTCTTGTAAAGACCTATACAATGAGTAAAAGTACAACGTTTGAGCTCAATGCTCACTAAATCTGCAGTTTTATTTCTTCTACACAGTGAATCTATTACATGGGAATAAAACTTCTACTTCAATAAATATATCAAATGTCTTCACATAATAAAAATACATGGTATCATGTCATCCTTTATTATTTACACTGTCAATGTTTTTGTGTGTCAGTGAAATTGAATAATTTAAAAAATATACTGTTGACATATACCTAATATATAATAATATTTATGTGGAGAATTAATTTTAATTAAAATTGATTTAGATATAGAAGCTTGACTTGCAGTTAAAACATAATTTCTACCGATATTTTGTGATAATTTAGTATTATTAATATAGAGTATTTTGAAAAACATTACATATCAATAATTTCTGGGCCAGGGATTTAGCTCAATGGTTCCAGCAACTGCCTTGTAAGTGCAAGGGCCAGGGTTGAATCCCTGGTAACCACATACAACGATCTCGAGCTTGGTGACTCATGCCCACCAGTAATCAGTACCACATACCACAATGCTGGGCATGGTTGTTATGCCTGTAATCCCAGCACTTGGGAGGTAGAGGCAGGAGGATTTCTATGAGTTCCAGGTTCTCCTGTACATACTGAGCTCAGGGCCAGCTTGAACTACAAAGTGAGACCCTATCTCAAAAAAAAAAAAAAAATCTACAGACAATATAATTTATCAGTCTTTAGATATATGGAGTCTAAAAATTAAATATTAAAATAAACAGCAGATTAACATTCATGTTTATGAAAAAAGATTATAATTTCTTTAAGAGAGAACCATTTTTGTGTTAGAAAATATTGCCTAATTTCTCTAATGTCTTCATAAATTATCCACCTTTTTAAAAAATATGCATACTAATTTTAGAAATTCATGTATTATATAGATACGACTGATCATAGGGAATTCATAAATAATTGATTGATTTTTCTGTTTATAAATAAGTATTAAATTTTTAAAAGGTACACATTTTCAACTCTAACTCCGAGAACTATTATACAGTACAATATATATATTTTTAAAATACACAGTCTCACTGTGTAGTTTAGACTGGTCCTGAACTCAGCTTCAAACACATTGCAATCCTCCTGCCTCTGCCTCCGAAGTGCTGGTATTGTAGGTATGAATGACTATACTCAGCATGTTGGTATGTGGTTACTGGGGATTCAACTCAGGACCTTGTGCTTGCAAGACTGGCACTGGAACCACTGAGCTAAACCTATGGCCCACAGTAAATCATTAAAAAATAATAATAATAAAAATAAAAAAACCCAAAAAAACTACAAACATATATATGAAAAAGTTCTACTTAACCCAAGCATGCAAACTAGATTTTCAAAAAATATTTCAATTTCAGAAGCTCAGTAAATCACAAGAAACCTAATAAGTGTCTGAATTTAAACCCAGCATATGTAAATATATCTTCTTTTACTAGACTGTGAATAGACTTAAAAAGTATTTCAATACTGAGATACACCCATTTATTTTGTCCATATGGAGAAAAAAAAACTGTATATAAAGACATGCTTATTTTGATATGTAAATATAACATCCATATTTCATGTCTGAATAATGCCATTTTCTAATAACAAAAGGAATGCGGTTGTGTTGCCAATGCCTTAGGATATGTGTAGAGTGAAAATAAATAAATATTTAGAACTTAAAGTGACATCTATGAACCCTCTGAAAAACCCTTTGTGTTGTTTTTCCAATTTTATTTACACAGTGAAATTTACAAGTTCAGAAGAGGAAACCAACCATAGCTCTAGTATCCAGAACCAACTTAGTCACTGTTCATGTCTTAAGGATCACCGTTTTGCAGGTTTTCCTGCCTCTGTATTTGTGTAAATGTGTATCTAAAAAAAATATGATCATGCTATCAATGAACACTGATGTGAATTTCTCTGTATGTGTGGGTTTCACATTAAAATAACAAACTAGATCTGTGCAAGCTGCTTTTTCAAAAAATAAATAATCATGAAAATAACACCAGAGCAGTTTTAAAGTACGAAGTTACCTGATCACCAAAATAAGCAGAAACGCATAGCATTAGCTCTGCTAAGAGGCAGAATTTATAGTGGGGGAGTATATACTATATAAAGCTGCTTCATGTATTCTGTTAAAGAATAGAAGGAATGAGTGTTTTCATGTAAGATTTATGTAAGAAAGGCTGACTCAACTGATATCACAGTAATCATTCTATCCTAATTTTGAGAGTATCAAATTCCCTAAATGTGCTTATGCTGTAGTAATATCCAACGCTGAGTCCTAACATGTGTGGTCCTAACATCATGGGGGACTCATGCACCTCAACTCTTTGTGTCTTAGATGAGAGATTTCAGACCAAACATGGAGCTCCTCGCCTAGTGCATAGGAAGAACTTATTACAACACGAGAGACTTTTAGAGAGAGAGAGAGAAATACTCTTTTTTGAAAAAGATGTGGAGGTGTCCAAGAACCACAGCATTGAAGGAGGCCTCGGGTTACTTCTGTTTGTTTAACTGGGCCTTTCAGTGAATATCCTTTCTTCCCTCAGAGCCTGTTGCCCTTGCACAAATAAAATGGGCCATGTTTACCCACTTCAGAGAGCAGAAGGTCCCGGTTTCCTCTTTTGGTGGATGTGGACCTGTCAGTTTGCTTTGAGCCACTGAGGTTGTTCTAACCCCTCACCTGCAGTCGACTTTGCACAGGCTTTGGACATTATCAGCACACTTAGAAAAAAATCACATTTTCCTGAGATAAAGTTTGAAGCTCCAAGTTGGTATGGATTTTATTTTTAGCTAAGGATTAAGAAAGAAAGTAAAGGAAAAAATAATCACCTCTTCTTTGTTTTAAAGTAGACCCCAGCCACTTCTCTGGAGGCCCGCTGATGTGTAACGCATATCACAAGTCGTGTACAGCAACACAGTAGAAACAGATTCGGTGATGATGTAAATACCTGATTCTGAAGATACAGGGCCTGGATGCAGAGACATGAAGTGGACAAGATTAGTTGTCCAGGACGGTTTTCTTGTCATCCAGGAGGCAAATCGAGTCAGGATCATGAGACCTGGGAAGAAACCACATGATGAGGGTGATTTATCCTCCATTTGGAAGTAACTCTTTACAATTGATCCCGTCCTGCTTCTGTTATCATCTCCTGGATAACAACATGCTAAACCGCGCATCGTTTCATGAGAGTAGAGATACAGTTGGCCAAAGAGCTGTGGTGCTTTCAAATGCAAATCTGCAAATAACCTACCAATTCCCATGATTTCTATCAGCATTACCAAAAGAACTGTACAGATTAAATAAGCACAGGAAATACATGAGAGGGAAGGAAAGATTCTGAGGCCTGAGTTTAAGCCGTTGTATTCCTCAGAAGATTGTGCTCTTCTGTTTGTGAAATTTCCCGTAAGTTTAGAGACCGCGTCCAGGGCACTGCCTCCTCTATTTGTCATTCTGCCGCAGGTGCATTTCTACAGAGGCCATGGCTTTCAGAGTCATCACTCACATAGAGATCAATTGTTTGACAGCAAAGTCTTTCAGCAAATTTGCATTTACTGTGTGATAATTTAAAAAAAATCAACCATTTGGAGATTTGGAATGTCCTTGATACTTCTTGTGCTCCTGTTAATCCCTTTTATAGTTGTTGCTTCTTAGAAAACTGTCCTGAGTTCCCTTACTAGCTGTGTTTGTTTTAAAAAAATTACTTTGATGTTAATAAAATATTTTCCAACTTAGAGTATTTTTGCTTGCTGCAAAGTGATCAGGATGGACAGGCTGGTGACACTTAAGAAAGGAATAAGCAAGTGTGTTCAGTTTAATGAAGCAAAGGGCTACTGTATACCTGAGTCGTCATTATAAATACAAGGTAGTACAGATACATCTCAAATGGAAAGAGAGAGAGAGAGAGAGAGAGAGAGAGAGAGAGCGAGCTTTTGAGCACAAATATAGTCACCTTGATATACACACTCAAGTTTCCACTCCACTCAGTCTTTTGAAAAATCCCCTCATAGCATATGGCTTCCAGGCCATGGAGAATCCAACATGTTTATACGTGAGCATCAGCCTATTAATTCTCCTGCTGTAATGTACTTGATGTCAGGTCTTGCTTTGAGAATGCCAAACTCCGTGTATCTGGGGCTGCTGCCGCTAGCTACTGTCAGAGCAATGTCAACAAAAACAGACATGATCCATCACTTCCTTTCACAGTCCTGAAGCCTCCCGTCATATCAATATCAAGTGTCTATTAAGTTCAAATTGATTGTATCTTTTTATTTTTTTCTTTTGAGACAGGGTCTCAGGCTGAAACTCAGAACAATCCTCCTGCCTCTCTATGCCTCCCACGTGCTGAGATTACAGGCGTGAGCCACCATGCCCAGCACTGAGGAATGTGGTACTGATTCCTGGTGGGCATGAGTCTTCACACCCGCCATTGTTGTATCTGGTTACTGGCGATAAAACCCAGGCCTTTGCACTTGCAAGGCAGGCGCTGGAACCACTGAGCTAAATTCCTGGTCCTTGACTGTATCTTTTAACATTAAAACAAAATTATTTTTATATGGTAGCAACATAAATAGTTGTGAATTTAAATACTTCATCAATCACTTCCTGATTTTTATTCAGGCTTAATTAATTAGCCTTTGTTACCCTATGTTTGCTTTGATGATGAGTACATTCAACATGGGGAGTTGATACATGTACATACAGCATTATTTTCTTTTTAACTTCTTCTGTCCCCTGCTTTCTTTATCTCTAGATTCCCTTCCCCTCTGCAAAAGCTCCATCTCCCTTTTCACTATAATCTATCTTTTATTTTGGTCCTTAAATTATTGAAAACTTTGTACTTCTCATATAAAAAGAAACATGCAATATTTAATGTTGTATGTCATCTACTTCACTTAGCATTATGGTCTTAAAGTTCATTCATTTTCCAACAAATGATTCAAACTTATCCTTATTTATGTCTGAGTAGTATTACATCATGTATAAATATTATATTTCCTTTATTCATCCCTCTATGGATGGACATATGGACCACTACCAAGACCTAGATACTGTGAGATGTGCTGCTATAAATATGGCCCCTCACGCATCACTGTAATCAATGTCTGTCCTTCTGGGAGGACACCCAGAGGGGAAGAGCTCTGTGGAACGCACTTTCTCTTCTCACTTTTCTTGAGGAATATCTACATTAAATTACACAGGGGTTGTACAAGTTGACGTTTCCATCAACAATGTGGGCTGGATGCCTTTTCCCTGCAGCCTTCTCAGCATTTGTTGTTTTTTGAAATTTTGATGATGGCCATTCTTTCTACACTAAGATGAAATCTTTGTGCCATTTTCATTTGCGTTTTTACATTAGTCAAAGATGCTGAATACTTCTTCATGTACTTATTATTTATGATATTTTGATATTTCAACTTCTCAATATTTATGCATTTCACTTGCCCATTTCTTTACTGGGCCTTTTCTTTTGGTGGAGTCTAATTTTTTGAAGATCTATATGTGTTCTAGATGTTAGTCTTGTGCCAAGGAAGTAGCTGGAAATGTGTTTTCTCCATTTAGTAGGTTGTCTCTACCTTCTGCTTGTTGTTTCCTTTGCTTTCCAGAAGCTTTTAACTTGATATACTTGCATTTGTGGATCTTTGATGTCATTTTTGTGCAATTAGGTTTCTGTGTAGAGGGTCTTTGCCTATGTGTCCATGCTTCAGGAGTTTTACATGTGTTACCTTATAGCACAGTGTTTCTGTTTCAATAGCTAGGCTTTTGGTTCAACTTACTTTTTATTTTAGTATGAGAGATATGGATTTGGATTCAATCTCTAGATTTATAATAACTAATTCTACTGGCTCCATTGGTTAAAGAGGCTTTTCTGTGTGAGCAGCTGGAAAGATTGTATATTCTGACATTGTGGGATGAAATAAAATACTCTGTAGACATCTTTTAAGTTCATTTGTTCAAAAGTTTGGTTAAGTTTAAGTAGAATGAAAGTACTGAAATAGTGAAATTGATGTGTATTTTTTGTGCAGCCTGTTTGTCTACTTGTGACAGTGGGGTATTGAGGTCCCCTACCACTATTGTGCTAGGAATTATCTGGCTTTTCATATCCATTAAAATTTGTTTTATATAGTTGGGTACAGCAGAATCTGGTGCATAAATATTTATGAATGTCATCTCTTCCTCTTAGAGCATTTCCTATATAAGGATGCATTATCTTTTTTTCATCTCTCTTAATTAGTTTTGGTTTGAATCTATTTTGTCTTTAATAAGACAGCCACTCTTGCTTTCTTTCAGTTCCCTATGTCATAGAGAATTGTTTCCTACCCTTTTCCTTTCAATCTATGACTTTCTTTTTGAATTAGATGTGTTTTTTGTATGCAGCATATTGTTGGATCTTGCTTCTTAATCCATTCTACCAGACCATGTCGTTTTTATTTTTTATTGTTTTCTTTTTTATATTGAAATTTTTATTGATACATTACATATAAATGTCATGATTGCACTCAACAATGAGAATTTGCACCAGTGTATAACACAACTTAATTCTCATTTTTTCCCATAGCCCTACCCACCCTACCACCCTCACCCCCTATATACATAAACTTTTATTTATTTCTTTTTTGTTATAATCTCATTATTTTTCCCCTTCACCCCATTTCACTTTGAGTATTGGTGCACTGACTCCATCAACATTCATGGTTGTAGCTGATATGTACTGATTTAGTCCTGCACTGATGTTTTCCTGTTCTTGGTGCTTTTATTTTTTATTTTCCCCTCTTTCCATTCAGTTTCTTTACTTTTCCAGTGAGTTCACTCTACTGGGTCTCATTGGATTGTGACATTCATTGTCTTTCTCTAAGATATTTTTAA
This sequence comes from Petromus typicus, assembly GCA_004026965.1. NCBI lineage: Eukaryota > Metazoa > Chordata > Mammalia > Rodentia > Petromuridae > Petromus > Petromus typicus. Next base: position 26,965 of record PVIR01022769.1, read on the forward strand.
AGAATTTTTGGAGTGTAAGTTTTGTATTCGTGAAGTTTTTCAGGTGTTCCTTTGTCATGGAAGGATCTTTTCCCTGTTGATTTGTAGCAGTTTGTAGCATATATCAATCTTGGTTGAAGGTTGTTTTCTTTTAGGGTTTGAAATATTACACTTCAGGCTCTCCTTGAATTAAATGTGTACATTGAGAAGTCTGCTGTGATTTTGATGTGCTTTCGTGATTTGTTTCTTTTCTATGACTACTTTCAATATTTCATTCTTCTGTTGGGTTTCTGGAAGCTTGATTATTATATGCCCTTTATGTAGATTTTTTTATATCTTGGTCACTTAGATTCCTATATGTTTTACTTACTGAAAGTCAAATTCTTTTTCTTTTCCTGTGAAGTTTTCTGCCATTTTATCTGTGAAGAGTTCTTTGTATCTTTTAGATGTTCTCTTGCTTCTTCCCTGACTCCCATCAGTCTCACATCATTTTTCTTTGCACCATCTACCAGTAGCTGCATTGACT
>PVIR01022770.1:0-27829 GCA_004026965.1 Petromus typicus
AGTGAAATAAATAGGTCACAGATAGGTACATATCGCATCTTTTCTCTGGTATGAGAAAATGAAGATGTAAATGAGTCCTAGCATTGTATGTTATATATTGTGAAATAGAAAATGCTCAATGTAAAATAAGGTGAAAGGGGACAATGCTGAGATTGTAACAAAAAAGTAAGGAAACAAATTTTATGTATATGGGGGGGGTAGTACGGTGGGTAGGGCTATGGGAAAAATGAGAATTAAGTTGTGTCTTATACTGGTACAAATCCCCATTATGGAGTGCAATCATGATGTGTATATTTAATGTACCAATAAAGATTAAAAAAAAAAGCTTTAGGTGAAATTTAAGGAGCAGTGAAGCAAATGAACATTTAAAAAATAATGATAAAACTTTTCAGAAGCAAAGACCCTGAAAAATACCCACACAAAGTATAGAATTCTCTGAGCAAACATCAGGGTACGATACTCGTGTGTGTGTGTGTGTGTGTGTGTGTGTGTGTGTGTGTGTGTGTGTGTGTGTGTGTGTGTGTGTGTGTGGGTGTGTGTGTGGGTGTGTGTGTGTGTGTGTGCGCGCGCGCGCACCCATGCCTGCGTGTATGCATACACACACCCTCAGGTGACAAGTGGGCCTCTGTAGGTAAACAGAACAAAGAAAAGTGCTTTTGTCTAGCACATGTTGATTTGGAACAAATTTCATGTTACAATTTTATTCTTAGTGAGTAGATATCTCGTATTCTACTTTGTAGTCTTTATCTGAATCCACAGTCTGATTTTGATGAAACTAGTTGATGAAAAATTTAAAGGAGCACTAAAATATCATAACATATAATATTTGAATGAAATGCAGTATTAAAAATTAATAAAGTACAAAACGCTGTCAGGATGAACAAACTATCATCATTTTAAATAAAAACATAATTATGTTTTTATTCATATACCCAATCAGTGCAGAGTTCCTTAACACTAAATATTATACCCTGAATAAATTAGTTTACATGGATTGAGTATTGTTTGCAAACAGACTAGGACATACAAGATCTTATATATAATTGCAAATTTAATTGTAGAACTTATATTAATTTTTCTCATTGATCTGAAGCATGGGAAGGTACAGTGTTTGGATAAATTTGTGCAAAAGCATAGATCCTTTTGCCTCAGTATGACACAGCATTTAACTCTTGAACATTATAATTGATGATTGCAAGGTGATAACTGATGTTTATTTTTGTTCAATAAATGTGACCATCCAGATATGCGATACTAAGAAGTAGTGTTCACTTTAGCTCGTATTTTTTCTTGTTGTGGCAAATTCATGGTATTTCTGTATCTGACATTTTTCTTTGAGGTTTCAAGAGCAGTTTTAAGGTGTAATTATGGATATGAATATGTGGATACTCAAAGATTGTTCTTGTAAAATTCCAGGAAAAATGCATAAGGTACAATTTTTGTATTAGTTTACCAAAATTGCCAGTTTTCCATAGAATCCTCCTTAATCTCTTTAGACATATTTTTCACATTCAATTTGTTTAAACATTTCCCCAAAATAGGATTTCAATGTTGTACAAAATTTTACTTTTGAAACATTCTAAACTGCATTCTAATCACTTTAAAATTGCTCCTTCTTGGTATTCTCATTTTAGTATAATTTTTGTATAATTTTTTAGAACTATGTATGTGTTAAAATTATATTCATCTTAAAACTCTTTGTAATACCTAAGCAGATCAGTGTGAAATAAATATTAATTAATGATGGTCATAACAGTAATGAAATAGTAATTTAACTTTGTCATTGCTTTGATCAAATTATCTTTCACTAAAGCCCCACTAGAATAATATTGGTTTTTTATGACAAATATAATCTCTTATCCTTAAGAGCCTTTTCTACTATATCCACTGTAATGTCTTAGGTTATTGTTTTGTTAGACACAGATGATGTGAAGAAGGACTCCACTGCATTATTTATTTTTCCATAATTAATATATGAGCAAAACAAAAATGAAATTTGACATTGGAAACTTATAAGAGTCAGATCTGATAAATACATATGATCAAGATAATTTTCTAAAGATATTATGAATATTATGTGAGTTTTTGGAACTATAAGGTTGACTGTTGAAGTAAATAAGTAACTGTGTGCTTTATAAGTATTATATATTATTTATGATGTCATTTCTATGAACAGTTTTTCATGAGAATATTTTACTTGGATCATGCATTTGTTGGGACCAGTTCACCTACCGGTCCATATCCACATAACTCATGCTTTACAGTCATAGACTGGTGTGACACAGTGTAATAGAAAATGATTCATTGCCTGAATTTAAAGGAACATGGACTATTTCTGGATCTACCGGGCAGCACGAGATCTGTATCACATTTGAAACAAAGCTAACGAAGCAGGCAGAGCAGAAAGATATCTATGGCATCCATTAATCAGGGTAGAGTATACGTATACATTTTTTCCAGCATCTTACTCCATTTGCTTCATATATTTTAAGCCTGATATAGAACAAAAATGTGACCCTTAACATTGAGTCTTGCATAATCATTCTTAAAGAAGCATCCTTGCAAAAGCCAAACCAAATACAATTTGGTTGAAAATTGTTAAATAATGTTACCTGTAGACTTTTATTCTACCTTTTCTCAGTAGGTGCTGTCAAATGTTCTGCCACATATACATTATATTCTATATATTAATTTATATTTTAATCTAGCATTTAAAAGTCAGTTAAGTTCTAAGCAATTAAAGTATACTAAAGTATAAGAAATATGAGTATTAAATTATTTCCAGATTCAATTCAGGGAGAATGAACCAGCCATTGAACAGACTGAGAGATAGATTTCACTGCTATGAACACCTTTGGTTCTGGTAAGAGGAGAAATTCATCAAAGCAGAATTGTTGTATTCTCTTCAAAGACTTGAATTATTGTGCCTTCGGCCTTAGAGGTGGATTAAGTATTCTCAAGTTCTTCATGCCTACATTTATTCTACTTTCCCAGGGATCTCCACATCTAAACTTCTTGAAGTCGAATCGCTCCTTTAACCCTCTTTTATATTTCTTCCGCAACATTCCAAGTGCAATAAGGCAAGAGTTAGCAGGGATCAGACTAACACACACATCTCCCAAGTCTATCTTGTAGTGGAATGTAAAGGTGAAATGCCCTCCCTTTCTTGGCATTAGGCTTCTCGATATAAACTTCACCTTCCACTTCCATAGTTTTGGTTTTTTGTTGTTTTCCTCCTTTGTATATCATCCTTATTCCTTATGCCCTGCTTTCTCTCACAGCCAGTTTTCCATTCCTCTGTGGCAATTATTGCTAGGCCTTGAAGTTACTGAACAGGAATTACTTATCAATGGTTTTAAGTGATTCCATTTACTAAGACTGGTTGTAGTTAGCTCTGAAGTCTTCATTTCCATCACTGGTCCAGGCAGATCTTCACTCCACCGAGGTCACCTGTCCTTAGAAATAAGCTGAATGTGCTCTGTCTTAACTGCATTTTACATCCTGAAACAGACATCTCTTCACCACTCTTTGTAATCTTGTCTCTATTTTCACAGCTGGCTGGGCTGTGCAGCAGGAAGAAAGAGGTGGAGGTGGGGCAAAGAAAAATATACTCGGGAGAGTAGATTTAGTAGTTACTCGATTCATTCACCCAGCACGATTGCTCGTAGATATTCTAAAAACTACATGTAATAATTTTTTCTAGACTACTTCCACACTTACCTCTACATTTTGAGCATCACAAGCACACTAAATCCAATTCCCATTCTATTCCTTCACTTCCATTCTCTCTAATTATTCTTTTTATGTTATAGCCTGTTTTAGGTGGAAATAACCTCTCAGACACCTACAATTCCTTTTACTTTACTATACTAGAATAATATTCTTCCATCTTTTTCCATCTTGCCTTTTTAATATCCAAGTTTTCTTAATTTAATTAGTAAAAAAGTTCATTCAAATCAAAGTAGTTTGGTGTTTGCAGAGAAACTGGGAGAGAAATTTGGAAGGGGAAGTTCTCTTCTTCCTTTCCGACTTGCTTTTCCTTTCCTCCCCTCCTCGTTTTCCTCCCTTTTCTCTTCTTTCCTACCCTCATTTCTTTATTCTGTCTCCTCCTTCTGTCTCATTACTTTCATGCTTAAACACATACTGAATATCTACCTACTGTACTCAGGAAGGTTGCAGGTAGAAGATTAATAGGATGTAATTCTACTGCAAGGCTGACAAAACCCTCAGTAAATCCTCACAACACATATTAGTATTGAGAAAGTTTACATAATACACAGACTTCGTATAGTAGATAACAAATTTATTTGGTATTCAAATATAGACCTTTCCCATTTCAGAAACATGTTTCTCTGAAAGCAACTTAAAATGCAAATCCAAGAATTTTGAAGGGAGAGAGAGAGAGAGAGAGAGAGAGAGAGAGAATAAATGAATTGAGGTACTGAAACAAAGCAAGTATGCTTACTGTGTGTAGCAGAGAGTGGGGGTTAATGAAATAACTTGGCAGGAAACTCAGGATTTGATTGTGTGCAGCTTTTTAGGCCATATTAATCAGGTTGGCTTTTAAGTCTATGAGCAATGGAAAATCACTGGTGTTTTAACTTTAGTGCAGGCAGGGTGGGATTGATAGAGTGGCTTTAAGGCTAGTTAACTTCATGGTCACATAGGTAGAGCAGAAATCCAGAAGTCAGACTGGACAATGATAGGTGAAGTCTGGAAGGACAAGGAGTACTTTTGAGGAGGAATGGTGATGTTGGTCCAGAAAGATTTCAGAATAAATCATAGCTTCTTTTCCTTATTTCTTAATATCTCATTGAAAAGAATTGCAATCGTAAAATAATTTGAGAGTGTAAAGTTTTAGCATAACAATTTTAATATGTTTATTTAATGATTTCAATTTTGTATTAGCATAATTCTATTTTTATTACTAAATTTAAAGTCCTTAAAAAACAAAATCATTAAACTGTTTAGTTTACATCCATTTATATTCTTCTGTAGTATAATATATGCATACATATATTGATCTAATAATTATAGAATGTTATTCTAATGGGCCAAATTTCATAATCTAAATATCACCTTGTTTTATACGTTCATACAAATGATGACCTTAAAACAGTAATAGTTATGTTTTAGATGATGTGATTGTGAAGCTCTGTCATGAAACTAGGCTGAAATTTTCCTTTCAGCCTTGAAGTTTTGGGCATGAAGTAATGATTTTCTATGTGAGAAAATTCTATATTGAGTCAAATAAAAGTTGAGCAAAACAGAAATTGTAAACAATAATTGAATGCACACCTCTAGACAAGAAAATGCTTCATTGGCAATAGAATCAATTAAATCACAAATAATAAATAATTTCATCTGGATCTTCATTTGTATCATTTTTAAAATGGAAAGGAAAGTAATAAATACACAATGTGAAAAGCTGTTTTCCATTCTAATATCCAGTAATAACAATTTGGAATGCATTTATTGGCATGTAATAATAGTTTAGTCCAAGGAAAAATAAAATATAAAGGTCACCAAAAATAGGTTATTAAATTTGGAAAGACAATTTTCAATATTTGGTTCTTTTTGACTAACAAAACATTGAAGCTACTAATGAATTTCACTTTGTAAAACATACTATGTAAGCAAGAATTCCCTGTATTAGATGTCAAGATCAAAACACAAATTTATATCATACTAAAGATTGGAATTTTTTCTACAAATAACATACTTTGGCTTTTAATTAAAATTTTTAAAAAGTAAAATAAATTCAAAAATTTATAAATGTTGCTTAATTCATAGTATTTGAGATTTAATTATCACACATATATTTAAATGATACTATAACAAGTACCTGATAATCTTAAAGAAATATAATATTTATTTTTCTCTAAAACTGATCTAAATAACTTACTAATTTAAGATACTTGAGGTAAGGCACTACTTTGTAACACATTCCAATTTTCTTTTTGAGACATTTTTAAATCTAATTGTAATGAGATCCAGTAGATCTTGACCAGTTGCCTTAATCCTTGAAGTGAGGTTCAAATTTGGCTTGGTTTAAGAGAGAAAGTGGGCTATGAAAAATGGAGGTCTACTCCATATAGAATGGGTACAGTTAAGCTGGACACCATATAAAGTGATTACAGGAGGTAGGACTGGAAAATAGTTGAGTGTAAAACTCTGGGTTATATATTTTTATTTTCAGTAAATTCACTGAATAACATCAAATTTTGCTTTCAGGTTTTTTGGCATTTCATGCTGTTTTGTGAAAGTATACTGGAAGTAACATCCAAAATATTAAATCTCATAAAAATATTTTCAAATTATATGATGCCTTCAGAAAATATGGGAAATAAGGAAAATTGCCAAGGACGAACATGATTATAATGTATGCCTGAAATGTGCCAATAAACTTGATGCATTAAAAATAAAAGAAAAATTAAAAATAAATGAAAAATTAAAAATAAATGAAAACATCTAAATAACACTTTACTGAAATAACTGTTGAGTTTTAGGTGACTAGGTTTAGTAAAGGTAGATTCAGTAAAAGTTCATTTGTTTATATGCCCCACTTTTTGGCTCAATTCTTATTATATTTCATCGTGTAGGTGAAATTTATATGATCAGGTAGATTGTATCTTCCCTTTTCTTTCTACCTTCCCCTTTTCTTTTCTGTTGGAAGATTGATAAATTCTGAGAATCACAACCCTTCTACTATTTTCATGTTTTTTGTGCAATCATTTGACTTCTCCAAATGATGACTATCACTGACAAGTTGACTTTGAAATATATGGAGTCTAAGAAATTGAATAAAGAACATTTGAAAACAGTAGTTTTTCCATTTGTAAACTCATACAGTATTGTATAAATTTCTTCTATATGTTAAACTGTCAACATCTAAAAAGTTTACCAATAAAAATATATATGTATATATATATAATTTTGTCAGATAGATTTCATTTAACATTTTAAATATCTTATAAAATATAAAATATGTTACATATTTTACATAACATACTTGACAAATAATAGTTTTAATTTTCATACAATTAAATGACAATATAGCACATCATCTGACTTTCTCCAAGTAAAGTTTTCTTATGCTACAGAGTAGTTTTGAGAACAGCAACCTATTAATATTTTTTAAGATATCCTCCTTCTAAAACAAATAGAACCTGTTCAGAAATAGAACTTTTTCCAAACATATTAATATTCTCAAAAAAATGATAGCCCTGTCAGGGATTGGACTGTTTGAGGCTTAAATCTGTAATCTAGTTAATAACTCCAGGGATCTTTCTTTCTCTGAGTAGGGACAATTTCTTGTCAGGGAATCCCCAGATACCCACTTCTCAAAGACAGGACCATGAAAACATATCGGAATCTTTAAAGTTATTCCATACATGTTACCTCTCAGGAGAATCAAATCCTTTAATATAGAAGCCCAACAGCATTATGTACACTCCAAAGGGAAACTCCCAGAGCTCTGCAAATTATCGCTTTTAGTACCCGGCCTTCAGATTTTAATTTTAAAGTGTTGTGCAGATGGCACGTAATCTACGTTTTTAATAGGCTTTATTTTTAGAAGCAGTGTTGGGTTCATAGTAAAATTGATCAGAGATAAAGAAGTTTCTTAATATACTTCTGCCTGCACGCATGCATAATCTCCTTCATGATCAGCATCCTCTATGAGAATAGTACATTTGTTATGATTGGTGATCCTATATTAATACATCACATTTACCCCCAAATACCTAATTTTCATTCCATGGCTTTATAAAAATTATATAATAATATATCTGTCTTTACAATAGTATAGATAATAGTTTCTGTCTTCTAAAAATGCGCCCCCCACCACCACCCAATGTACTGCCTATGCATCTTATCTTCCTTCTAACCCAGGCAAATATGACTGATTTTACTGTCTCCATAGTTTCCATATTATAGAAAATCAGATAATTGGAATCTTAAGATGTAGAGGGTTGGTATATTCACTTCTTTCAAATACTCATAGACCTTAGTTTTTTCCGTGTTTATGCATAAATTCATAACTCATTTTACTTAATGACAAAACTACTCCATTGTCTAGATACATCAAAATTTATTAATCCTTCCACCTATTGAAGGGTGTCCTGACTGCATCTAAATTTTGGCAATTATTAATAAAGCTATTGTAAACGTTGTCTGTAGATTTTGGTGTAGATACAAATATCTACTTTTTGGATAGTTAACAAGACAACTAGTGGATCATACTTTTAATGTGATATTTAGTTATATTCTAACGTGGCCATTTTGCATTCTGAGAATAAGAGTTTGAGAGTATCTGTTCTCTGTGCCCTCATTAGCATTTATCAGTACTCCAAATATTAGCCATTATAGTCAGTGTGTTGGGGAATCCCATTTTTTTTGTCCGAATTTATGATTTTCCAGTTATATGGTTTGGAACAGCTTTTCTGATGTTTATTTTCCATTTGTCTATCTTCCTTGGTAAGGTATCTGGTAAAATTTTAATTCTTTTTAAAAAATTGGTTGTTTATTTTCTCTTTCTGATGTTTTTAAGCTTAGTGAAGTGCAACATATGAACTGTTTTTTGGTTTTTGTTTTTCAAGGATCGCATCTTTGGCATTTTATCTACAAATTCACAGACATACCCAAGTTATATTGATGTAATCCTGTATTATCTTCTGAGGAATTTTTATTTTTATATTTTACATTCAGGTCTGCAATCCATTTTGAGTTAACTTGTGGAAGATTGAGGTCAGTGTCTAGGTTCATAAGGCCATTATCAAAGACTATGATGAATATTTAAATTAAAGATTGACAATAAAAGACATTCTTAAAATACTGTTTCTTACTTTTAATACACTTATCCCATGTTCTTGCCATGTTTTGCTCACATGCCATCTGTGAATGTTCCAGCATTGCTCTTTTGTTTTATTCATACGTGCTTGAGGTATGTGCAGTTTACAGTTACCTGTGGAACTTGCTTTGGAAATCTTTATTGAGTATCTTTAGTTTCACTGTCCTTGCTGACTTGACATTCTGAATTATTTCACACTATTTCCCTTTTGTATTCATTTTTATTTTGGAGAAGAACCAGACGTTTCTTGGTTCCAGATACAGTGAATAAGACAGTGGATGAAGACACAATATAATCATTTGACAGAAATTGCCAAAGCAGAAGTGATGTATGATGTGGAATATTGTCACAACAGCCGGGGAGGCTGCTTGTCTATTTCTCAGCCCATTTTCTGTGCACAATTATTTCTTAAAAACTAAACTCTTATAACATTTGGAGTTCACCAGTGTGTTCCTCGTCTTACACAACTCCATCAAGATCTATCAACATCACTTTAAAGTTGGATTTTCATTGATGTGCTTCTTTCACATTAGAAGTGGATGATTTCCACTGACCTAGTTTCAGGACCGTAACCATAGATCCAAATTTCATCTCCCATTATGACATTTCTTAGCAAGCTAGAATCATCTACTTTAACTCCAAAGAAATATGTTGTTATCCAGGATTTATGGCCTATTTTGAAATACATGTTCTCTCAAGTTTAGCTCACAACCAAATGACTACGCAAAATAAGTTGAAATGTCATGCTGTTACTAAAGGCTGTGCACTGTTTCTAGTGTTGAAGATTTCTTCCTTTGTTTTGGATGCCATTTAGCAGTTGCATTAACTATATTGTTTGTTCATACCATGTCTGTGAATGTTCTCACATTCTTCTTATTTTGTTTTATTTTTATTAGTATATGCTTGCAGTACATACCATTTACAGTCAACTTGGGGAGTAGCGACAAATAAACATGGCATGTTTCTTGTTTTAAAATCCCATTTTCTTTCCTTCCCAAACCCTCCCTCCTCCAATTTTCCTACCTACTTTCCATTCTTGTTGACATTATTGATCTTAGCTCATATTATGGATATAATGTTTACATTAATTGAGGTTAGTAGGTTACTATACGCGACTATTCTTTGTTCTACTTATTTCCCTTTCCTCTTCTTCTCAAGCCTTCCCCTTATTACTTTTGGTTACTTCCTTCTGGCAAAATATCTATTCCCTTGTCCCCTTCTATCTATCCTTTACTATTCTAAAATACTAAAGTCCTTTGCACTTACTTCACTGTCCTGCGAGATGCTATACTATATCATATTTACAGGTTATTTCACTCAGTGTTATATTTTTCCAGGTGTACCCATTTTCCTATAAATGTCTCAATACTGTCATTTTTCATAGCCAAGTATTATTCCATTGTGTATCGATACAACATTTTCTTTATCCAATCATTTGTTAATGAAAATACAAGCTGCTTCCAAGATTTAGCTATTATGAATTGTGTAGCTAAAAGCATTAGTATGGAATTCTGGTTCTTTTCTGGCTCTAAATGAATTTTCTCAAAGTATAATGTTGGTTTTTTGATTGGAATTGAATGGAATCTATGTAACAGATTTGGGAATGTGATCATTTTGTCAATATTGCTTGTTTATCAAAGAGCAAGGAACATCTTTCTCTTTTCTGATTGCCCCTTCTATCTCCTTTTTCAGAGTATTATAGTTTTCACTGTACAAGCTTTCACTTTCTTAGATTAATTTCTAGGCGTTTCATTTTTTAAATGAAAATGATATTGTTTTCATAATTTTCTTCATATCATATTTATTATTTGTGTCCATAATTGCTAATGATTCTTGCATGTTGATGTTGTATCCTGCTATATTGCTGAAGCTGATTTTTAACTCTAAACTTTGAATCAGATCAACATTAAAAATTATGAGAAAATATTACTAGAAAAGGTTTATTTAAACAGAAAGAGCCAGAAAAGTAAGGTCTATGGGAAGGATAGTTACTAACAAAAAAATGCTTTCAAGCTAAGATCCTGCATTTCTCAGGTTCAAGAGTTTAAAAGGATAAAGGCAAACTGCTTTGAAAGATTTTTCTGTGAAGTTCAGAAGTCTTTTGCTTTAGGAGAAATACTTATGGAATTGGTTTCCCAAGACATGATTCACAATGCTCAGCCATCTAGGCACTCAGTGGACTCTACTCCATGTTTCAAACTTCCTTTATTACTACTCAAATAAATGGCAGGCCTCAGCATCATCTATGTGATGCTGATCTCCCGGGCATGCAGTTTGCAAGAGTTCTAGGATGAGATTTCAGGAGTATGGCTGTAATCCCCTAAGAGGATAGTGTGTGAGAAAAACCGAAGAGCAGCAGAGATTTCTGGAAGTTGGAGACAACGTGGAATGTGAAATGCCTGCTAAGAAAAACTGCAGACAGTGAGCAAAAGCCTCCTCAGGAAAGGACGGAAAGGTTGCCAACGCTGTACAGATGTGGCTACTTGTTTTGAAAGTCACATCTTTCTGCTTCATGCCCAGGTGCTGGGTATGTGCTGCAGATTTAATATTCACCTATCGAGTTTCAGTCTTCCTTTGGTCACAATCTTTTCTATTCCTCTAATCCTTTTTGTTAGAATGGAAATCTTCATCCTGTGCTGTTGTTGTATAGTGGATCTCAAATAAGAGTTTGCTTTGAGCCTCAAAGGATATTTGGACTTAGACTTTTGTAATGAAGTAATGAAGTAATGAAGTAACTATGAAGATTTTGGAGACTTGCAAAGATGAACTAAATTCATCTTACACAGTGAGGTACACATGAGTCTTCTGAGACCAGGGAAGGAATGTTGTGGTCTGAACCTAAATGGATTCTCACAGTCTCATGTCGTTGGAGGGTGACCGTATCATGGGAGAGGTACACTCATCAGTGGATTCCTTGACTAACATATTCATACCTGATGTCTTGTTAGGAAATGGAGCCCAAATAGAGGAAATGGAGCCTAGTTGGAAGAGGCCAGTTGCTGGGCCATGATCTGGGAGGGGATAGCTCTTTTCCTGGCTCCCCCTTTGCTCTCTGCTTCTTGTCAACTATTATATGAGTAACTTTGCTCTGAAATATAATTTCTCTCTTGAAGACAGCAGACTAAGGACTAAAAACTCTAGAACTGTGAGCCCTTATACAACTCCCCTCCCTCAAGTGTGGCTATTGCATGTTTCGTTCCAGCAATGAGAGAGTAACTAAAACATCTATATATTTTAGATATTGATTAAAAGAGAAAGTGTAAAAAAATCATCTGTGGCATTGTATCTCTGAGAGATTTGGAAAAGCTGATGCAGATGTATTAATTTTGAGACTGTAAGGATCAAGAGCAGGAAGTGAGTCATTATTTTTTTTTATTCTCTCCCTCAATGACTTATTTCCCAAGGTGGTTATGTAATTTGACAGATGACTAAAATCACAAGGCATGTGTGTGTATATATGTAGGTCTCTGGAACAGATGATGGAAAAGAAATCAATATCATATAAAATAAAAGTTTATATCACCAATTAAAATGTAGAGGTGGCGAGAAGATATCACAGGCAAAATACAATGGATTTGATACTCAGAATGGAAATTGTGGTTACAAAGTATTGTTGCTAATTGATATCATATTGTATTACCCATTACTCTGTGTGTTCTCTTTATAACAAGGTAAAACCACTTTGAAGATGTCTATTGCCACATCTCAAGGTGATCTTTCCCCCAGTATTAAAACTCAGTTTAATGTTAGCAGCTTTTCAGCTCTGTAGATTTTAACATGATTTCCTGAAATCTCAGCACACTAGAGTCTTAAGAATTGTCATCTCTCAGAAATGGGAGCAATCTGTAGAAATCATAGTCTCAGGATTAAAGCTATAGTTCTGATGGAAACTGAAGCCAATTTTAAGTATCCTTTGTTAAAGTTATAAGGTATCTGATGGGCATGGTTACACAGTGGATGAGAGCTACCTCATTATTAAAGGTGCTTCTGGAACTAAGAAAAAGGCCAGAAGGAAACCAAAATTGTTAGGCACCTTCTAAGTTCCAGATGTTTTCTTTTTTTTTCTTACTTCATACCTTTTAAATTTCATGATAATCCTAAAAAGAAAATCTGATTATATTTCTTAAAATACATAAATGCTAAGGTTTGGGTGGCTCATCATTGAAATTTGGAGGAGATATTTCAATAGTATACTAATATTTCAAGATAAATTGTTAAATAGAAGCTTACTAGAGTTCTAGACAGTATGTTTTAAGAAAAATGACATAAGAATTAAGAATTATATGGTAATTATTACTCATTTTGAAATGCTTGTAGGCAGCAAAGAAAGATGATATGATCCTGTGCATAGAAGACCCCCAAAACTTCACTAAAAGATTTCTAGAACTAATATCCTAATTCAGTAGTGGAGTAAGATACAAAGTCATTGCTTAAAAATCAAGGATGTTCATATACACCAATAACAAACTACTGGGAAGGAAATTAGGAAAAATACATTTCATGATAGCATCAAGAAAAATGAAATATTTAGGAGTTACCCCAACCAAGCAAGGGAAAGGCCTCTATGAGAAAACTATAGTACTCTGAAGAAGGATTTTTAAGAGGATATCCCAAAATGGCAAGATATGCCCTTTCTCTGGATAGCCAGAAACAGTATATTCAAAATAACTAGACTTCTAAAATTGTTATATATTTAATCCAAACTGAATCAAAATGCTAAACCAATAATATTCCCTATAGAAGACACTTAGAATAGCAGAAGCATGTCTGAGTACCAAAGGCAGTCTTCAGAATGACTTCAAGTATTACCAGAAGGCTACAGTGATAAAAACATAATGGTGCTTCAAAAAAGAAGACTAAGAGATGAGCTCTTGGATCAATGGAGCCAAATCCCTTCAGTGGAGGAGAGATAGCTTCTTTAATGATGGTGCTCGAGAAACTGGCTATCCACATGCCAAAGACTGAACCTAGATCAGAGGTGGCAAACTGATGGCATAGGCACCTCAAAGCCCGGCAGCACACAAGCTGAGTGGATGAATTGTTCTTTATACACTAAAACTTCACTGTGCAGGTTTAATTGCAATGTTGACACTGAGATAAAGAGGTGCCTTTTCGGCTGCAGTTTGTGCCTTCAGTCTCCATCTGTTTAAACATCACTAAGCTAGTTCCATGTCTTTCATATACAGTCAATTGATTCCTAAGTTTAGAAATAACAAGAGTACACAGTATGTGAAATAACTGGCTATGGACATCTTATCTGTTCTGCAGGTTATCTTTGTGTTCGGTTCATTTCAGTGTCAAAAGTTAAATCCTTCAGGACTGGGGATTTAGCTCAGTGGTTCGAGCACCTGCCTTGTAAATGAAGGTCCTGGGTTCGATACCCAGTAACCACATACAACAATGCTGGGCGTGGTGACTCACACACACCAGCAGTCAGTACAATGGACCACAGTGCTGGACATAGTGGCTCTTGCCTGTAATCCCAGAATTTGAGTGACAGAGGGAGGAGGAATGCTGAGTTTGAGGCTGATTTCAGGACCAACCTGAACTATAAAGTGAAGCTCTGTCTCAAAAAAAATAAAATAATAATAATAAAAAAACTAAAGAAAAAAAGTTACATCCTTCAAACTTTAATCTTCTCATTTTAAGTAAAAAGAAATCTAGTTTTTCTTTGTGATCATAGGTCACAGAATTTGCACTAACACATTTCTTTTCTAAAATTGATTTCATTGGTATAGTTTATATATACATTATTTATTTTATAATTTTATCTTTCAGGCATAATGAAAAATATAAAGTAAGTTCATAAGAGAGATTATGAGCCCCACAGAGATAAAATAACTTCTGGACAGACATAGTTTTCCATTTCAAAGGAAATTTTTCATTCTTAATATGAGATATCTTTTAGTGATACAAAAAATAAACAGTTTTTGAAGATGACGGTATGGCTAGACTCGTGGGCCTTAAAATTTCTGTCACTAAAACTTTTTTTTTCTGAATTATACTAAGACCGTTTGTGTATTAGAAATTAAAACTTAGAAATGATTGAAATATTATAAAGCAACTTACTCAATAATAGTATTAAACCAATTATATGTGTAGCATGTACAAGTATAAACTTTTGTTCATCTTTACAGTTAAAAATCCCTAAGGCTGGGATTTGGCTCAGTGGTTCTGGCACCTGTCTTGCAAGTGCAAAGGCCCAGGTTCGATCCCCAGTTAACCATATGCAATACTGGGTATGGAAACTCACGCCTAGCAGCAATCAGTACCACATACCACAGTGCCGGGCGTGGTGGCTCACGCCTGTAATCCCAGCACTCACGAGGCAGAGGCAGGAGGATTGCTGTGATGTGAGTTTGAGGCTGAGCTCTGGGCCAGCCTGAACCACAAAGCGAGACCCTGTCTCAAAAAACAAAACAAAACAAAAAAAATCCCTGAGCATACTCTAGAATATTTTAACTCATGAGAGGAAGGGTCTTTTTTCATTGAATTATGATCCAGTGTATTCATGACAGTCTCTATTCCATGATGTAAAACAATATTCCTCATTGAATTTTTTTAAAAGGGAAGATAATAAATTCTGGCTCTATTCTCCTCCTTCAGGTCTCCAGTTAGGCTCTGTTATTTAGTTTTCTTTTCTTTTCTTTCTTTCTTTCTTTCTTTCTTTCTTTCTTTCTTTCTTTCTTTCTTTTCTTTTCTTTTTTTTTCTTTTTACAAAATAGATACTATAAGTACATGAGTAACACATTTATTTAAAGGATGAAATATGACTGATTATGGAGGCACAGCTTGTAATCCCAGCTTTCTGGGAGGTTGAGGCAAAGGAATAGAAAGTTTGAGCCTGGCCTGAGGAAATTAGGAATTTAGTCAGACTCTGTCTCAAAGTAGATAAAAAATGGCTGGGAATGTAGCTTGGTGCCTGGATTCAATCCCCAGTGCTGAAAACAAAAAATAAAATATGAAAATGAACTAAATGCCTTTTTCAAATAAGTAAGACATAGTAGAGTTACAGTGGATTTCCTATTTTGCTAGAGTATCTACCACATATAAGTTAAAGACCCTAGATAGTAGCTGCAGTACATGTATAGGCACATAGGCACTCCAGATTCTATTTTTTGCATTAATATCCTACTATGCTATTTGTATCTTCAGGTTATGTGCTGTCCCAAGACAGCTCATGGTGATTCAGTGATCACTTATGCACCAAAGGCCAGAGAAGAAAAGGAAGGGGAAAGGTTTTATCTAAAAATGTCTTCCTGAGCTGAGTCAGCTCCATTTTATCACTTATTCAGAAGGCCCACCCTTCTATTTTGTATTTTTTTTTAATTTGCTACAACCTAGTAACATATACAGGAAACAGAGAAATTGACCTTTTGTTCTATTGATTAATACACATAGCTAAAACTTAAGGTTTATATGCTATGGAGAAATACATAAATAAATGTCGTCTGCTAGAACAATAAAATAGGTATCATGTAACACATATAGTGAATCATTAGTTTTAGGGGAATTGACAGAGCTGCTTCTTTCACCCCTCTATATAGACATCTCTCTGACCTAGGACTGAATTCAGCACCTCACCATTCTCTGTCTTTATCTCTACCAAAGGTCAGAGGCTGTGCACAAGACTGGGTCTGGTGCTTTTCCCAGGATCAGGCAATGGAGATTTATCTGTACCATGCATCAGATGTGATTCAGCTCCACTGTCGACTCACCACTTCAGGCTGACTGAGAGCACCAGAGTCTCTAAGTTTTCTGCATCTTATCCCAATTATATTTCATTTAATAACACTCAGTGAAATATCTGGTGGCAAGGGAAATGAAACTACATGCTTTTATGGGATCATTCATCAAGAACTAATTGAAGCTTTCATACAGTTTAGTGCTGATAAAACAGTGTAACAATAAACAATAACAAAATTCACCGGAGAAGGATGTGTTTTGCCGTGAGGAAAATGGTTCCGTTTCATCCTGGGATTCCTGGTTAAAAGAGTCTCCAATTTACAAAGGGATAAACGCAGGCTCCTCTGCATAATGACGGGGTGGAAACTGTGTCAAATGTATTAGTATTGCTCCACTGGAGCCATTCTCATCCTAAGTATTTGCTATTGTGTGGGACTCTAGCAGGAGGCTGCAGGACCAATAGGATTTTTCAAAGTTTCTTTTGCTATTTATTGTTACTGTGCTTGAAGCAGCTCCACCATAGTTATTATTGGAAAATGCAGAAAACTCTTAAAGTGTACTTTCACAAAGTTCAGATTCTTAAAAAAATATATATTAGAAAGTTCTTTAAAAAGTACTTATGTGTAAGCAGGTAGATGGCTCTTTATCTTTGGAATCTTTGTTTTTCTAGATGTGGTGTTTGCACACTAAACTGAAAAGGATGAAATAGAGAATGTACCTTCTTGGGTATTTTCTTGGGAATAATTTAAAGGAAATAGTAACATAATGAAATATATGAGAAATGTGTTGTAAACTGTTGTAAACCTTAGTATCTATTTGTATAACCTCCAAAAACGTGCTGCTTTATTTATATGACTGAGGTGAGAGTAAGAAACTTAATATAGGAACAGACTTTACTTGGTGACTAGTATGTCTAATACATAATAACCACAGATTTTATTGGTAAAACATATTATGCCTAACGACTTGCAGCAGTAAGACTTAGCTCTCTATCAATACTGTTTTTAAAATATTCAAATAATATTTTATTGCTACAGATTTTAGATAAATGACCATAATATGATAAAGCCTGTAACGTAAGACACAATTAATATTGTGAGTATGTTTGAAAAATCTATTTGCAAAGTAACAAACTAGTAATATAGATAGAATCAGATGTAATTTTAAAATGCAATATTTTTTTTTGTTCAGGTTTACTTTGCATTACAAGAAGTGATTTCTCTTAAGGGCTTTTTAAAGCATTGGCTTTCTAAAAGTCTTAATACATCTTAACCAGATCTCTTACAGGCAGAATTTATTCCCAGAATGAGAAGGACTCAGACAATTACAGACACTCATTAGTTAAGAAGCCAAATTAGTACTTGTGCACTTCTTTGCTCGTCACTGCAGTTAATTTGTACTCTGGCATTAATGAGTGAAGTGTAAATTCATATCATTACATCTACAAACTATGGGTATGTTTGGGGAAAAATCAATGATTTTAGATTGTACAGGTTTCATCTGATATTCTATATTTGATTTTCCATGTAGATTTGCTGGAGAATTTTAGAACAAAGAGATCTGAAAATGAGAATAACATTAAAATGAATTAATTTAGAGCTATGTTTCATTGCTTCTGCTGTAATTCTCAAGCACACAAGATTGACAATTACCAGGGCTTCCATCTACATGACATCCTCTTCCTCACCATTTACACAAGACTAGCTATTTGTTTTTCCAAGACTTGATTGAGTGCCCTATTCTCAGTGAACTGTTCCTATATTACCTATACTTGTACTGCAAGTTGGTACAGTTGGTGAGTGCCCACTTATGTACATACCTGTGACTGCTATAGTTTTCTCTATAAACATATGTCATCATCTGACACTTTATACATTACATATCTGTTTGTCATTTAATAATACTCTTTAAAATCTAGGTTTCATAAAATGTTCTATCTACTTTATTTATTAGAAAATTCCAACACTTAGTACAGAGCCTAGCATATAGTGGTAGGCTTATGCAGATATAGTGCAAGAATTCACTGAGGTTCTAGACCTCACAAACTAACAAAGTTTAAGAAGTAACTTGGATTACTTGTTTGTGATTCCTTGTCCACAGCATTTTCATGGAAAAAAAATAATGATTCCTATTTTAGTCTGTCTCTTAAATGAAACAAATGGAAAGAGGTTCCTCTAAAGGAAAATGATTACTAATACAAGAGCAAGAAATCTTTACAGCTAGAAATGATAGATTTTGCTATGCTTATGTTATTAGGAAAAAAGTAGACATGGTTCAAGGGATTAGTGTTAGGACACAGGTTAAAGCTACTGATTACTTGTCAGACACAGTGAAAGCAGGTAGATGAGGGAAAGTCATAGCAATAAATGTCAATACTAGGAAAATAGATGAGCTCAGATAAATAACCTAATACTGAACCTAAAACTACAAGAGTACGAGGGGCAAGACAAACCCAAAGCTCATACAAGGGAAAAAATTATAAGGATTATAACAAAAATTAATGCAATAGAGACTAAGAGAATGATACAAAAAAATCAACAAATTGAAGAGTTGATCTTTTGAAAGTATAAATAAAATTTAAAATAAAATTTAAAAATAAAATATCCAAGAAAAGGAAGGAAAAAACTCAAGTCCATTCAATCAGAAATGAAAAGGGCAAATCATCACAGATCGAGCAGAAATTTTGAAGATAATAAACACCTACTTTGAGAGCCTTTACTCCAATAAAATGGAAAACAGAGGAAATGGATAGATTCCTAGACACATATGAATTTCCAAAGTTGAACAAAGAAGTTCTAAAAATCTATAAACATCCCAATATCAATATGTGAAATTGAAATTGTAATTAAAAACCTGTTGACAAAGAAATGTCCAAGTACTGATGGCTTTACTGCTGAATTCTACAAGTCTTTTAGAAGATCTAATGGCAATACTTCTCAAACTTTTAATGAAATTGAAAGGGAAATAATATTCCTAAATTCATTCCTGGAAGCAACCATTACATAGATTCCAAAACCATAGAAAGTCCCAACCAAAAAAGAGAACTATATGTCAATCTCCCTAAAGAACACTGATGTAAAAATCCTCAGTATATTACTGGCAAACAGAATGCAGAGAATCATCAAGAAAATCATACACCTTGACCAAGTTGGATTCATCCCAGGGATGCAAGAATGGTTCAATATATATAAGTGAATAAACATAACCCACTATATTAACAGACTCCAGAACAAAAACCATATGATCATCTCAATAGAGGCAGAAAAAGCAATCAACAAAGTCCAAACACCCATTCATGATTAAAGCCCTACAAAAAACTGGACGAGATTATCCTTACCTCAAACTGATAAAAGCTATTTATGAGAAAGCAACACCCATCATCATACTCAATAGTCAAAAACTGAAATCTTTCACACTAAGATGAGAAAAAATACAAAGATGTCCACTATTACCATTCCTGTTCAATACTATGCTGGAAACATTAGTAACAACAATTAGGCAAGAGAAGGAAATAAAAGGAATAAAGATAAAAGAAGAATTTAAATTGTCTTTATTTGCTGATAACATGATAATTTATATAGAACATCCCAAAAACTCATCCAAGAGAGTGCTAGACTTAATCTCTAGATTTTGTAGCATAGTGGGATATAAGGTCAACACTCAAAATCAATAGCTTCTGTGTACACAAAATGGACTCAGTGAGGAAGAAAAAAGAGAATCAATTCCTTTCAAAATAGCATGAGAGAGAGAGAGAGAGAGAGAGAGAGAGAGAGAGAGAGAGAGAGAGATACCAAGAAATCAATCTAACAAGGAGGTAAAAGACCTCTACTCTTAAACTATAGCATTTTGAAAAAAGATATTGAAGATGATACCTAAAAATGGAAAAACATACCTTGTTCCCTAGGAAGAAAGAACCAATGTCATCAAAATGGCCATACTACCAAAACTATTATATGGATTCAATGCAATTCTGACTGAAATCCCAACAGTGTATTTCACAGAACTGAGAAAATAATCCAAAAATTCATCTGGAACAACAAGAAACCTAGAATAGCAAAAGCAATTCTAGTCAATAAAGGCATGCTAGAGTATATCACAATTCCCAATTTGAAACTATATTACAAACCCACTGTGATTAAAACAAACAAACAACAAAAAAAAAAAACCAGCCTGGTACTGGCAAAGAAACAGACCTGAGGATAAGTGGAACAGATTTGAAGGGCCAGAAACAACCCCAGATATACTAAGCCACGTGTTCTTTAACAAAGAAACCAAGCACCCTCAATGAAGAAAAGATAGCCTCTTTAACAAATGATTCTGGAAAAACTGGGTTCCAGTTTGCCAAAGATTAACGCTAGATATATCTCTTTCTCCATGCACTAAACTAAAATCAAAGTGGATTAGAGAACCAAATATTAAAAAAAGAAACACTAAATCTACTAGAAAATAGTTCAGGTGGAACTCGGAGACATTGGCTTAGGGAAAGAATTTATGAACAAAGCATCAGCAGGACCTGAATTAACAGAAGGAATCAACACCTGAGATCTCTCATTAAAAAGCTTCTGCACAGCAAGAGAAACCACCAGAAGAGCAAAAAGGCAACCGATGACATGGGAAAAAATTTTTACTGTTTCTCAGAGAAAAGATTACTACTAGAGTATGTAAAGACCTTTAAAAATCAGCTCCCCCCAATGTTGAGATTGTAACAAAAAAGTAAAGAAACAAACTTTATGTATATGGGGAGGGTGGTAGGGTGGGTAGGGCTATGGGAAAAAATGAGAATTAAGTTGTGTCTTATACTGGTACAAATCCCCATTGTGGAGTGCAATCATGATGTGTATATTTAATGTACCAATAAAGATAAAAAAATCAGCTCCCCCACCCAATGTAAAGACTTAATTCAAAAATAACATCTGAAATAAGTAGACATTTTTCAGATGAAGAAGTAAAGGCACCAAAGAAACATTGGAAAAAATGTTCAACATTGTTGGTCATTCGAGAGATGCAGGTGAAAACAACACTGAGATTTCATCTCACTCCACAAAGACTGGATGCTATAATGAGATCAACCAACACCAAATGTTGGAGGGGCTTTAGAGAGAAAGGAACCCTTCTTTAATGTTGGTAGGAATATAGTCTGGTGAGACCACTATTGGAGATCAATGTGAAGATTCTTCAAAAAACTTGCTTTAGACATCCCATTTGATTGTGGTATTTCCCTGCTAGGTATATATAGGAAAGAACTAAAAGCATTGTACTATGGTGACATGTGTGCACCCATGTATATAGCACCTCATTTGTGACAGCTAAATCTTGGAAGCAGCTGAAATGTGCATTAACAGCAAACTGAACAGAGAAGATGTGTTTTGTTAAAAAATAAATTGGAGTGTTAGTCAGTCAGAAAAAACAATAAATTTGAGTCATTTATAGTGGATGTAACTTGAAGACATACTGAAATGATTAGAACACATATATGCAAATATTGTATACTTTTCTCCATGAAAAACTAAAGGTGTATAATAGGTATTGTGAAATATGAAGAAAATGTTCAAAAGGGAAAGGGCGGTATATACAGAGGTGGGAGTTACAAGAAGGGCAGGGGAGTGGGAAAAAAATGACAGTTAATATGTGTCATGTACAAGTACAAATGTTGAATGTGATCATAAGGTATGTATAAAATATACCAACAAAATCATTTTTAAAAAACCAAAAAAATATTAATAGTGTAGTTATTAGATAATCTTGTGACCAAAATAAAGCAATCATTAATGAAGATAAATACTGAGATAATATTTGGATGTTAGATTTGGAAGGAGGGAAATTTTGGTAGAATCATATTAGTTGGATTAATGAATGAAATTAGTAGGATGTTAAAACTAACTTACATAAATGTGATCTCATTTATATTATATTAATAAGAAAAGAGGAACATTACAACAGAGAGGATAAATGTCATTAGCTATATCATGATATCTAGTTGTTTTGACAAACCCTAGTCTAAACACAACTATAAAAATATTTTATAGATGTAATTAATATGTGTAATCAGTTGACTTTAGTTTAGGGAAGTCACTCTTGAATGATATGGGTTGTAAATTTCTTCAACTCAAGGCTTTATGAATAAAACACCTGTGTTTCTGAAAATGTGATTTTTCCTCTTGCCTTTAAAATAGAAATCATGTTGAAGTATCCTGATATTTTACCCTCCGAATTTCAAACTTCATAGCTGCTCCATTGATATGAGCCAATTCATTCAATAAGTTTTTTTTCTATATATATGGTATCATTTCTAGTCTACAAAAAGCATGCATTCTAATTGATGTAGGTTGATATAGATTGTAATCTGTGGTTCACAATTTCTGATTTTGGAATTATCTAAATGGTTAAGCAAAACATTATATACCATTTTGATAATAAAATGCCCACATACATGGGTACATACAGATATGATCCATGGTATATTTGCTGTTACACTCTGACCCTCACTTAGCCTATAAAAGCCTCTACTGAGCACCTGGATTTGTTGGCTGATGTGGCAAGTCAGATAATTAAAGGTTCAGTTAGGAGGAAAATGTCATCATGATGTTAAATAATGAAATAAGTTTGTTTATGTAGAAACAGGATACACAGTTCTTGGAAAGAGTATGAATTCTTCAGCATACAGGAAGGGGACTCAAAGTCTATCGCTTACTAATTACTGTTAAGAAATTTTATATGTATGAGACATTTAATCATACTTTCCCCAGAGGCTCATTATGGGACTTTAGCAAAATAAGTTATTTACAACATCCAGAGATATATGTATCATGTATTCCTCCTCATGCTGTTTATAGGTACAGTAAATTGACATCAGTTTTATAGTTTTAAGATGTAGACTTCACATTTTATATGAAAAAGAAGAGCTAATTTTTAAGTTCTATAACTGGAGACAGCGATTTTTTTTTTCATTTTTCTCATTAAATATATGAAAATTTGCAGGGAGACGAGGATATGCATAAAATTCAAGCAAGTTTTAAAGTGGCTGAATGTGGACAAAAGCTTTATTGAGAAGAAAAGCGTGGTTCCTTCACCAGGTAGGAGGATACAAGATTAAAACTTCTCATCCCCTAATGAGAGGTACATTACAAAGGAATGTGAAACACAAGAAGTTTCTAGGCACTTATGTCTTGTTTCCATAATTACAAAAGCCATGTGGGTATATTATTTCATTGTGAAATCAACTAAGTGCTTTAAAGAGTAAAGAAAACAAAAGTCATCATGTCATTTAAAATATACATTTTATGTCACATTAATGGGGCATGGCTTTATCACCAGTAATATTTGCAAATGGAGAGTTATTAACTTATTAAGAATATCATTTAATTTGAAATAAAGTACCATAGTATGGTTCTGATATTGAAAATGTACTCTCTGCAAACACTGTGAGGGCAGCAAGGAGGGGAAGGTGCTTCCAATGGGAAGGAAGCAACTGACTTATTTAGTTATAAAATTATTTTTTGAGAATTTAGTAAAGCATTTTAAATACTACTTTCAAAAATAATTTTAATACCATGTTATACAGTAATTGTGTTTCACTTCCCTTACCATGAAACCCTAGAATTGAGTTTGTTCTATGTTACTTAAATAAGAATAGGTGTTTAAAAAGCAGAGTACGTGCAGCCCAAGGTGCCAGGAAAGGACCAGGGCAAAGGTCGCGGCCTGCACCCTGCCAGCAGGTGGTGCCTAGGGCTGGGTCAGGAAGGCCAAGACTCTGGGACATGGTCAGGTAGACAGAAGTACAATTCAAGCAGGAAATGTTTTTACCAGGATATGTGGGTTCAGAGACGAAGGTCTGAGGCATTGAGAGTCGAGGATGAGCCCAGAGCGTGCTCATTAAGACAAGGTCAGAACGGAAGAGAAAGGTGGATAGTGAGGCCACGGCCAGGCTGCGTTTGATGGTCCGGGAAGAAGGACTTCAGAGGGCTGAAGGGGGAGACAGGGCCAAAGGTTAGTCTTTTTTAAAATTTTTTTCAAATTATTAATGGATTTGTTTTAGTTGTAAATGCCACAAGCATTTTGAAACATTCATAAAATGCAAAAAAGTGTGAAAACAAAAGTGCAAAATGAAACCTTGAATTCCATATATTTGATAAACCTGTTTCCAAACACTTTCTTTTTTCCTTTTCAATTCTTCTATGCAACACATACTTCTTAATTTTGTAAAGTTCATTTTGTTTCAATTAGTATAAACACATCATCATTTATATTATCGTTCGTATATACTATGTACTTAGTAATTTAATTGATATATATATACTGAATTAATTTTATCTATCTTTGTAAATGATGTTTATACTTTTTCTTTTATGTTTTATTTTCCTTATGTAAACAATATTGTGAACACTATTTAGAGCTTTCTGTTTCTTTCCTGGTTATTTCAAATGTAAGTTGTTTTTCCTTCAAAAATAATATAGCTATCTGATAAAATTTGTGGAAAACAGACCAAGTGAAACATTTATGATTCTACCATTGTAACATTATTTTGAGTTTCTTCTAAAAGTTCTTTTATTGGTCCTAGTTTAAATCACTTTCACTAATCAACTTATATGATGCTTCAACTTATATGATTCTTTAAAACTGTATTATTTCAGGCTGGGGATTTAGCTCAGTGGTTCCAGTGTCTCCCTTCCAAATGCAAGGTCCTGAGTTCAATACCCAGTGCCACATACTACAGTGCCGGTTATGAGGGCTCACATCTGTAATCCTAGCACTCAGGAGGCAGAGGCAGCGGGATCTCTGTGAGTTCATGGTTAGCCTGGGCTAGAACTACATAGCCAGACCCTGTCTCAAAAAAAAAAACAAAAAAAAAAAAAAAAAAAAAAACATTGTAGTGCTTCATCTCAAAGACATCCTTTAAGCCTCAACTACATATTTGTTTGCAATACACAACATGCCAGCATACATCATTGTGGAATGGACAGCAAAGTGGAGGGAGGCTCTTGAGGCTGAGAGGGAGGGAGTTGACATTACCTTTCCTAGAGGTGTGAAGCTGCCATGACATGGAGGCTAATTACCAGCCAGTTAATATGGTTGCAGTTACCACATAGCACCAGCCTATTTCTCCAGTATTCAGGGACTGTTAAGTAGAAGTGGACTGAGAATAGGAGAAAACTATTTATTTACAAATCTACTTTGGTTGTAGGATCGTAAACATTATCCTATTTAATTCTTGCATCATTTTGAAGTAGATACAGGACAACAAATTTTTATTATATATGATTACAGGCTCAGAAAGGTTAGATAATTTGGCTAATTTTACATTACTTAGCAGAACTGGAATTGAAATATATAACTGAAGGCCTCCAAATATAAATGAACTTATAAAAGAATACTGCTGTCCTGGAGTGTATGAACTTGATTTAGGGGCTCTATCTGATCATACTTATTCTTCTAGCAGATCAAATACTTGAGTTGGATTTCTCGAGTTAGAAATACAGAAGCACACAAGACTCGAAAATATCTTTAGTTTGACAATAGATGAATAAATAGTGTTGAAAGATTGGTGTGGCTAGGAGAATTTGAAGACACATGAGTTAACCCTGTCACCTTGGGAAAAGCCTACTACTCACCATTTACCCAGCCTAGCTGTAAGTTTTACCGAAGAAGAAAGTACTCAAGATACCGTAGGGTTAGGAGAGAGTTAAAGATGAGAATGTGATTTGTCATAATTACTTTTTCTTGGCTCTGACCAGTGAGGAGCAGAGAGTGAACATGTTTTTAAAACAATGTGCTTTGTGCATTTGTCATTAAGAAAATTATTTTTGTTACATCCTATAATTAAAATTGGTATAATAACAAAATAAAATCATTTTGCAAAAATTATAAAAATACAAAATGCTAATCCTTCAAGGTATTTTACTAATTTTTAAGTATATAAGAATATTACTTTGTGATGATAATAATTTTATCTTTTTATTCCCAATATTTATGTTTATTTATTTTTTGTGTTGCTTTTATGGTCAAGTTGAGTTGCTTTAGATTATTTTTTGTAAAGTAGCATAAATATATTATTGTCTTAGCCCTGGATTTAATGAATCCAACATAATTTATTCTTATTGTTTTCTAAATAGTACTTTTAAAATGTAAATATTCAGAATTAATTTTCAGTTTTACTCACTATCCTTTAGCTCTTTCTCCAGAGGATAATGTAGTTTTATGTTGGCATATGGGGGATGAATAAAGAACAGCTTTTGATTTACAGAATGAATGCTTTTCGTTCATGTTATATCTTAATATTTATAAATTTTATATGCTATTCCTTTAAGAAATTTGGATCTATTTTTTAATATTATAATATTTCACTTATTAATATGTGTCACATATTAATATTTCACATAAAATAATATTTCACATATTAAAAACAAATTTTCTAAAGCATTTTAATTATTTTGTAAAATTTAATATTAGTGATATTAACACATTTTTTAAGTAAACATAAAAATGTCCTTCATAGTTTTAAAATAATTACATTTAGCAAAACATTTGTGTCATATTTTTGTTTGACAACTTCCTTAATTTCTCCCATAGGCATTGATTTATTTAGTTGTGTCCATTTCAGGAGTCACAATTTCTAAGAAAATTAGCCATTTATCCATTTCAAGTAGATTTCCAAATTCATTAGCATAGCTTGCTTATCTAAACAGATTGAGTGCATATTATTAGTTTTACATTTGCTTTTTTTTTTTTTTTACTCAGCCACTATTTCTATTAAAAGAGAGAATTACAAATTTGATAATTTGGTTGTAGTTTTTATTTTTTGAGATACTGCCTAAGCAAACAAAACTAATGCTATTTACTTCCACTTATATTCTTATTAACAAAGTGCTATTAGCACTTCCCATTTTGGAAGATATCCTGTGAGATTTTGGTATTTGTATCAGTAAATATTACTCAAGAATTAGAGACAGGATAAAGTAGGATAGCTCAATTAGTGGTATCCTTTCCATCTGTGTATACCCCAAATCCTCCTGTGTTAGGGGCGGGACTTTCAGACAATGACTGGATAGCTGACTTGTTCATTGATGCAAAATGGTTGGAAGCCAAAATGGTTGGAGACCAGACCTGAGGGCTGTACCTGCTCTTTCTGCTTCTGGCTTGCCACGGTGTGAATAACTCTCCTCCACCCATTTTACTTGGAGCCAGCAGACTATGGACTGAAACCCCTAAAAACAAAAAGACAAAATAAACATCTTTTTAACTTGTGGGTGTCAGATATTGTCTCTTGTTCATGGAAAAATGAATTAGACAATTATG
>PVIR01022771.1:0-27831 GCA_004026965.1 Petromus typicus
TTACCGGGGAATCGAACCCGGGTCCTTGCGCTTGCGAGACAGGCGCCGGAACCACTGAGCTAACTCCCCGGCCCAGTATCTCTATTCTTGTGATAAAGAAACTTAGGAACTTTTGCTGGGTCACCAAGCTAATATGTGGCAGAACCAACCTAGGTTGGACTGTCTACAAAGTCTACACTCCTAAAAATCCAACCCTGCCTCAATGGATGGCTCTGGGATTCACCTCTGCTCCAACATGACTCTGTCAATATTTCAGATGTATCCTCCATGTTTTCTAGTAAGTCTTTCTGCTCTGTGGATTACACACTCTCAGGACATTAGTACTCTTCATATCATCTAGATCACTAACTTCTCACCTTTTTCAAAAATACATTTGCTCCTAATCTGTCTGTTTGTTTTACCACGTTACTATATGATTTAAAAGAGAGGGATGGGTGGGTGGGTGGGTGTTTGTGGGGATGTGGGGGTGTGTCTCTGTGTGGTAGAGGAAAAAAATTCTTTTGAGACAGGGTCTCTCTTTGTAATTCAGGCTGACCATGAACTCACTATATAGCCCCAAACTAGCCTCAAACTCACAGCAATCCTCCTTCCTCTGCCTCCTGAGTGCTACAATTACAGGCATGAGCCACAACACTAGATATCCTGGTATGTGGTTACCAGGGATCGAACTCAGGACCTTGTGCTTGCCCGGCAGACACTGGAAGCACTGAGCTAAATTCCCATTCCAGAGAAGAGAAAATTTAAAGGAATAGAATACAGGACCTGCTTTCTGGAAGCTGTCTTAAAGCAAAGCTGTCCTTGACCAGCCTGCAGCACAACAACCTGTACTATATTTATGTCAAATTCTAAACGGAGCTTAGTGAGCTTGGAATCCCAGCATCTGTTTATCCTTGAAGATCACTGACAAGTAAAATAAGCACATTTCTAAGCCTATAAATCTCTTTGTGTGACACAGAGAGGTCTGTTTTCTTTCTGTCTCTGAATGCCAAAGACACTTTGTATAGCCTGCTACAAAGGGCTTTCCTGGAGGGGAAGTAGGGGACTCTCTCCTCTCTCAGAATGCAGCTCTGAGAAGATGGAGCTGCTTGCTAGAAAATATCTTTCTACCTGACTTATTAGAATGACCAGGAGTTCTTCAGTTTCTTTGTACCATAGATCCCTTTCCAATCTGATGAGACTCACAGACTCTTTGTTTCCCTTGTGACACATCAACAACATACTTCTTTATTAATGCATTCAGTATTATGTCTAATAACTGTTATGATTTTGAAGTAGTGGCATTAATAATAAAGAGAAATGTTAGCATTCGATTAGAGGTCAGTGAAAATAAAAATGTGATTATTCCCCAGGAAAAGTCACAGGCAACACCCTCAATGTCACTTGACCCCAGGATAAGACCCGGAGGTTACAGGACTAAAACACCAGAATCACAGTCAGGAGAAGCTATAAAAGAGGCCAACTTATTTTTTCAGGTGAACAAAGGTTGCTTTTTGAAGGTTTGATGAGATCTTTAATTTGTGATACACCTTGCAAGTTCTAGTATATAGTACTTTGACTTTTCCTTATGGAGAAGCCAGTGGGGAAGGTCAGAGTGAAATTTTTGGACAAGTATCTGCTTAGCACAGGCTTTGAACCCAATTATTTATGAAGCAACTATGAGGTAAATGGGGGATATTTGTAGTCATCTCCTGAACCCCTCACCCAGGATACACATGTCTCTGCCTACAAAGACATCCCCCAAGCATTCAGAGACACATACTCTACTTTCAGTTACTGACAATACCAAAGTGGGAAGACTCAGGTGAACTTTAATAAATTCTCTACAAGAGAGCTGCACACTACTCAACAGAAGACTTTCATTGACATCTTGACAGGAAGACCCAATCAGCCTTGGAGCCAATGTGCCCCTGACAGACACACGGTCAGCAGATGTCACTGGCTGCCAGGTGGTACTGGGTGTAACTGAGCATCTCCCCAGCTTTTCTCTCATTGTCTGCCTCATGCCCAACTTGGTCATTCAAACTCTTCAAAGGAGCAGAATATCTAACTCTGTCTCTACTCCATCTACCCTTGGAAAGAAATAGAGTATCTAAAGATCTGAATATCTTTTCTATCGTTTCAGATCTGGAAGGTTCCACAGATATGATTTATCAGCGGCACTAACATAAATTTTGGCAGGACAATTCTTCTTTGTGCACAAGTAGCTGAGTCCCCTCCACTACATTCTGGAAGCTCCCTCCTCGTGTCTCCATGGCAGTCAGAAGCACTTCCACACAATTCCAAATATCTCTAAAGCAAGTCATGCAGCCTGTGGTTGTGCTTGAGAACTGTTGGATGAAAACAAAGTGCAAGAAGGTTCATGAGTTTCCTAAGATAGAGATAGCCAACTATTCGGTTTGTTTACACTCCTACTTATTTTCAAAAAAAAAGAGATAAAGATATGAATGTGCTGAATGACCCAATTTTTATTTGGCCATAAAAATTCTTATCTCCATTTAACACAAGAGAAAATTTCCCCAGGCTCTCACAGCTAGGAAGGAGAGATGAGCCTAGTGTTTAGCACTAATTCTATCACTCTACCACTCAGTGATGTCTGCAGCCTTGAGCAGTCGTGGGTGTCACATGGGCTCTGCGCTGCTCTGACCTCCGGGCCTGATAAATGCCATCATCCATGCAGGTGCTGCAAGGAGCAGCCACATGTTTCTATGCTTTCATTGGCTTTGACATCATTGCCACCACTGGAGAAGAAGCCAAGAATCCTAACACATCCATACCATATGCTATCACCGCCTCCCTGGTCATCTGCCTGACAGCATATGTGTCTGTAAGTACCATATGTTGATGGGACTTTTCCCATATCCTTTTTATATTTGGTCTTAAAATACAGTTTTAGGGCTGTGTCCTCTCCTCTGTCGGGAAGCAGGGCTTGGGCTTCCCTTATGCCATCTTGGTTTTCACATGACTGTGTCTTGTGCCCTGTTATCCCCACCCATTAATGATAAGAAGAAACTCAGGACTCCAAGCTGGAGAGGAGAAGCAGCCCCCAGCTCTCACTTCGGCCTTGGGCTCTGAATCTCCATCTTTACACTCCCTATGCCCAGGCTCCAGGCGTGGGCTGCTCCTTGGGGGATGGTGGACAGAGATGGGCTGCTGTCCAAGTAGCTCAGGTCATAGGCTGGCAGTAACGGGTGGCATGCAAGCAGAGGCATTGTGGCCTCCGCGCATAGCCCTCAATGCTCTTCTGTCTCCCGGGAGCTTCCCAGCAGTGAAGAGGCGAGGCTCTGCAGAGCGGAAGACAACGTACATTGTCCGCTGGGGACTCGCTTTCCCTTAAAATCTGGAGGCAAATGCACTGTCTTTCAACTGCTGCTCTGACTTTTCACACCAGCTCAGACCCATCACAGGGGTTTCCCTGCCTCAGGCAGCCCTCAGCATGAAGCCTTCAGCCTCATCTTCACGGAACCCCCTGAAGTCCTCCTCCATACACAGAGTGTGTCATCTCTCAGCTGCCATACCAGTTTTATGGCAGAAATAGCTCAACCACATCTAACACCCTCTCAGTGGAAATAGAGAAGAAATAGAGAGAGCCAGGGGATGAGCCTACACATTTACTCACACACACACACACACACACACACACACACGAGCCAGCAGCTGGAGGTGCAGCTCACCACCCCTGCCATTGCTCTTTCCAAAGCAATCCTCGTCAGCCACTAGCTAAGGAAGTCAGACCAACTAACCCCTGAGACAAGCTACAAAGCAAAATTGTTCTAGAAACAACAACACTCCATAGAATGACTTCAGATATGATTGATAGCAATTCAGTTGCCCACCCAGACACTATGGGTGGTTGGATTATCACCTCTTGCCCTACACAGACTTTCACACGGCTTCATCCTGTCCAATCCAAACCCTCTGCAGGCAGTGTTGGGGAAGGGATGAAGAGAAGGAGGAGCCATCCAATACTGCTCTGCCTTTCTCCCCTCCGTCCTCAACCTGTGTCCTCTTCCTGCAGAGCAGGGCCTTTTCAGCACACACAACACAGTCCATCCTCACTCTTTCCCCCTTAAAATAGCACTTTTGAGACCATAATACACTCCTGTCTACCAACTTTTTATCCAATTGGTTTATCATGGCGGTACACTTGGTGTGATTTATTGGAATTTTCAGCCACACTCTCCTCCAAGATGCCCTACCCCCTCCCTAAAGGAGGTGTCACCAGTGCTCCTGTCCCCAGGAAGTGCTCTCTTTTAGATTGCATAGATCTTAACCATGGCTGGGGAACTGCTCGGTCTTGCAGGCAGCCAGCCTACCCCTGTAAAGTGAGCCAAACTGATGAGTTGTGATGGTAAGATCCTGCTGTTTTCCCTAGTGGCACATGGCTTGGCTCCCCAAGCACAGGCAAAAAAAAAAATCGGTTTAAAAGCGATGATCCTCTCTCCCTTTCAGATTTTGAACTCTGTCCTTTGTGTCAGGTGTCAGGATTGGTCTTCACAGGCCCGGGAAAACTCTATATCTGACCCTATCACTGGTTGCTCCATTATCTGGGGCTAAATCTGAAGAGGTAAATATGAAGGAAGACAGGTCCTAAGGGCCCTAAGCCAAAAGATTCCTGGTCCAGCAAAGCCACAGAGGCCTTAGAGCCCCTGAGTGGGACCGTGTTGCACTCAATACCATAGTTTCCTGTTGTCCTACATAACCCTCAGGACTAAGCTAGACAGAAGTAGAAATGGCGTCTCAATTCGGACCCCACCCATTCATTGCCTGCAGTTCTAATCTCTAGTGTTCTGAGTACAGATAAGACCCTGACCTGGAAGGACCCTGAAGGAAGGAAGCAAATAAGAATCTTGTCTTCATGGACAAGGCATCCTTGGTGACTCATAGGCTCGGCAACAGCTCTGCCCATCTGTTCGCATCGGCCTCCATTGCACTGTCAGGTTGGGTTCAAAGTACCTGCACATTTACTCCTCGGACCCGAAATGACCACATGGAGTCTTCAGAGATTATCTTGACCAGTCCAGAAAAGTACCATGTGGGGAGAAAATATGCAGGCCAAGAATTCCAGAGCTCAAATGACTAGTGTAAAATGAAGTCAAATGCTAGCCAGAGGAGAGCACTTTCCTCCCTTGCAGGCCATCAGTCCATGCAGTGAGTCCCCTGCAGTCTCCCTGTAGTCATGTCTTCTTTTCTCCTGTACCTGCAGTCACTCTTTTCTTGTTTTCACAGGTGAGCATAATCTTAACTCTGATGGTGCCATATTATGCCATTGACACTGAATCCCCACTCATGGAGATGTTTGTGGCTCATGGCTTCTATGCTGCAAAATTCGTAGTGGCCATCGGGTCAGTTGCAGGACTGACAGTCAGCTTGCTAGGCTCCCTCTTCCCAATGCCAAGGGTCATCTATGCCATGGCCGGTGATGGGCTCCTTTTCAGGTAAGGAGAACTGTGTGAAATGTGTTCTGCTCTGTCATGCCTATCAAGGATGACTATCTCCCACTGTCAGCCTGGGAGTGATTTTTTTTTTTTTTTTGAAATAGGGTTTCCTTTTGTAGTTCAGGCTGTCCCTGAGCTCACTATGTAGCCCAGACAAGCCTCAAACTCACAGGAACCCTCCTGCCTCTGCCTCCCGAGTGCTGGTATTACAGGCGTGAGTCACCATGCCCGGCATTGTGGTGTGTGGTTTCCAGGGATCGAACTCTGGACCTTGTGCTTGCAAGGCAGACACTGGAACCATGAGCTAAATCCCCACCCTTGGCAGTGATTTTGACATGCGCCTTTCACATCAGCTGCAGGACTTGTCAGATATCCTAGAAAAGTTTCAGTGAAAAGAGCCTGTGTTCTGAAACACCCCTCAGTTTGACTCTGGATCCCTCAGTCTAGCATCAACAAATATGTTCCCCTGCTTGCCCTCCTCCTTCCTGTGGCACAGTGTTTTGCTTGTGAAGATGGGGGGGGGTGACAAACTCTTGCACAAAGAAAGAAGGAAGAATCTGTCACAGGTGCATGTGAAACCTCCACTCCCAAGAGTCCTGGTACCTGCCCCTCTCTCCACAGCTCCTCTGAGTTTGAAAGTAATCAGGAATCAGTAAGACCCTCTGAACAGAATGAAGTAATTGTAGCAACAATAGCTACCATTTATTGAACATTTGTGTATCCTGGTCCTCTGTATACAGTATCCCATTTAGCCTTCACAATAACTCTATTTTGCAGATGAGTGTACCAGGAATTAGAAGGGTAAAGATATCTTGCCCTAAATCCCCCAGCTGCTGTATGACAGACCAGGATTTGAAACCAAAGCTGTCTGATTTTAAAAATCAAGTCTCCAGCCACGCCCGTATATTGACAGTTCTAACCCCCTTCATCAGCCACAACAATGCCAGTTTGTGAAGTTTTACATCTCCAACATGGAAGCCGCTTCTTGAGCAGTTCGCTTGGGCACCTGCCCGTGGCACACAGAGACATGGCCCCATCTCCTGGTTCTTCGTGCCTGCCATAGGACAAAGCTGGGAACTCTTAGGGGTGCAGCTCTGAGACTGCCTCCACCCCTAGCTGTCCCCTTTTCCCTCATCTCCTCAGCACTCCCCAGCAGTCTTCCCCCAGTCAGAGCTGCCAGTGTGTGTTGCGCAGCATATGAAAAGAGGATACAGTGTCAGAGGTGTGACAGCTTCACACATCCAAAGGCTTTCCTGTTGTCAAAGAAAACAAAGCAGAAAGATGCTGAGGCTTCAAGCACATTTCCAGGTCTTTGTGAGTCATGGAAATGAAGGAGGCGTGGAAGAGGATGGAGGAGGCAGACAGGAGAGGAAGGGAGGGGAATCTCCTTAAGGCCTTCAGGAACGGCCACAGAAATGCTGTCTGATCATACCCATTTATCTTTTCTTCTTCAGATGGTCACTAGATGACTTTAACCCAGTCCCTGAGCACAGATCCATAATTATCATGCTATCCTTCCAACTAAATCTTTGTACTTTAGTTGCATGGAGGTATCTCAAGTTTTTAAAGCTTTGGAGACATTTTAATGCTCAGCACCACCCCCAGATATTCTGATGTAGTAGATCTTGGGTGACACCTGAGAATATATGTATTTCTAACAAGCTGATGGTGGTGCTGATGCTATAGATTCACAAGTTAAAGGCTCCCAAGCAGGCTTCGACTTCCTCCTACCTTTATTTCTCACAGCAAGGCCTGAACTCCAATTTAGTTCTCCAACAGCTCTCCTAGATTCATCCACTCTTCCTTGCACATAATGAGTAAGAACTTTAGTAAGGAAGCCTGCCCCCAAACCAGAGAATCTATGTGAATTCTAAATTATATCCTAGGAGCCAGACTCTGGGGTAAGAATAGCAACCAGTTAAAGCAGTATGCAGAAATGAATTGGAGAGGAAAGAGCTAAACACACCAATCTCTTGGCATTTGGTCTCCTACTTGGCCGTGTTAGATTTGGTCGCCATTTGCGACATGCCATTGACCCTCTGTGTCCACTGCCCCCAGGTTCTTGGCACACGTGAGCTCCTACACAGAGACACCAGTGGTGGCCTGTATCGTATCGGGGTTCCTGGCTGCTCTCCTCTCACTGTTGGTCAGCCTGAGAGACCTGATAGAGATGATGTCCATTGGCACTCTCCTCGCCTACACTTTGGTCTCTGTCTGCGTCTTGCTTCTTCGATACCAACCTGAGAGTGACATCGATGGTTTTGTCAAGTTCTTATCTCAGGAGCACACCAAAAAGAAGGAGGGCATTCTGGCTGATTGTGAGAAGGAAGCTTGCTCTCCTGTGAGTGAAGGGGAAGAGTTTTCTGGCTCGGCCACCAACACTTGTGGGGCCAAGAACCTGCCATCCTTGGGAGACAATGAGATGCTCATCGGGAAATCAGACAAGTCAACCTACAACGTCAACCACCCCAACTACGGCACCGTGGACATGACCACAGGCATAGAAGCAGATGAATCTGAGAACATTTATCTCATCAAGTTGAAGAAGCTGATTGGGCCGAGGTACTACACAATGAGAATCCGACTAGGCCTTCCAGGGAAAATGGACCGGCCCACAGCAGCAACAGGGCACACGGTGACTATCTGCGTACTCCTGCTGTTCATCCTCATGTTCATCTTCTGCTCCTTCATCATCTTTGGCTCTGACTACATCTCAGGCCAGAGCTGGTGGGCCATCCTTTCAGTTGTTCTAATGGTGCTGCTGATCAGCATCCTAGTGTTCGTGATTCTGCAGCAGCCAGAGAACCCCAAGAAGCTGCCCTATATGGCCCCCTGCCTCCCCTTTGTGCCTGCTTTTGCCATGCTGGTGAATATCTATCTCATGCTAAAGCTCTCCACTATCACCTGGATCCGGTTTGCAGTCTGGTGCTTTGTGGGTAAGCAACTTCTTTTTGAACCCCTGAAAGTCTCTCTCTCTCTCTCTCTCTCGCTCTCTCTCTCTCCCCCTTCCTCCCTCCATCCCTCCCTCTCCCTTTCTCAGTCTTGGGAATGTAAATAGTAACATTTTATCACTGAGATACATCCTCACCTTTTTTAATTTGTATTTTGAGATAAAGTCTCACCAAGTTCCCCAGAACGAGGTTCAAACTTGCAGTCTTCCTGCTGTTGCTCCAGGTGGCTGGGATACAGGTGTATAGAGTTGCATCTGATTGAACAAACTTATATCAGCATTTTCTTCCAGTTGGCCTGTGCACCTCCAATCTTAAGAAAACTGGCTGGTAGTGTGGACCCTTGCTTTCTGCAACAGTCAATAGTCAGTTGTCCCCTTTCTGACTGTTACATTTTGTTCTTAGTCACTGCTTCCAGTAGAATGATGTTGATCCATGATGTTGCTGAATCATACATTACTGACATTTCTCTTCATGCGAGGATAATCAGTACTAAACAAAGTCATTTAAAGTGAATGCGCTTTTTTAAAAGGAACACAAATAATATCATTGAAGCAGGAAGGGATGATTGGAATTCTGTCTCAGAAACTAAAAATTGTGAAACAAAACATTATAAAGAAGTTCTCTTATCTCACATTTGGTAAAACTAAAATATTATCATGCTCTAATTTTTAAATGAGCAGAATATGAATTGTGGAGTTGGGCGCATTATCTCTGACAAAATTGTACCACGGCACTATCCCACATCCCCCTGGTGCACACTGCCTTTTGTGGCATAGCGGGGAGTTTCCCACTCATCCTTTTCTTCATTCTCCGATGTACAGTCATCTTCCCAGGAAGACCCACCATGACATCATCCTTGCTGATTTTCTCTCGCCTGTTGTCAATAACTGTGTGACTCCCTGACCCTCAGTGGTTTACAGCTTTCCGTGTGGATGCAAGGATGCTGTCTAAACTTACTTTTGTTTTCAAGAAGTCCTATATTTTTTTCCCAGATTTCTAACCTTAGTTTGTGTCCATTTACACTGAATTTTCTATATACAGTTACCATCTCTGACCATCACTGACATTTATGATATGGCTGGGGATTGACACAGTGATAACTCGAGAAGGATGCCTAAGCCTAGACTACTTTTAAAATTCCTGAGTCACTATTTTTGTATGTTTCTTTCTTTCTTTCTTTCTTTCTTTCTTTTTTTTTTTTTTGAGACCAAGTCCCACTGTGTAGTTCAGACTGGCCTTGAACTCACTGTATATCTGAAGTTGACCTCAAACTTGCAGCAATTCTCTTGCCTCAGTCTCCGGAGAGCTGAGATGGCAGGTGCCTGGCACCATGCCTGGCCTTTAATCACTAGAGTTACATCCCTTACACAGTTTGATGACACTGGAGTCTCTGATAACAAAAACTTCACTGTGGAGGACCGTTGATTAGTTTGAGAATTAGGCAGGTAGAGGATTAAGCAGTTCCTGCTTAAAGAAGAGGAAAGAACAAGTACCTGTGAGTCAACTGGACTGGGCAAAAGGATGGAGACTTGATCAACAACCCGTCCACTGCTTAGAGGTCCGAGAAGTGGTGTTCAATTGGTGTGCTCTGTGCTTAGAACAGAGTACCTACGCTTTGTGCTCAGGAACTTCCCCTTAAATTGTATAAGGTACTTTTCAAAGGGGAAAAAGAAACTCAGGTCAAACAATCAGAAAGACCTTCAAGGAAGTAGAATCTGAATGGGGCTTAAGAGATTTTGATAGAGGGAGGCAGAAAAACACAGCCATCTGAGGAAAGACGGTGCCCACAGCAGCTTCCTCCCCGCTGTGGGCCACTCTTGCCCTCTCTTAACACTGTGTCCTCCTTCCTCACCATTGTAAATGTCATCCTTTCTTAGACTTTCTTGAGAAGACCCCATGGACTCGCCGAGATTTTCCACCATTGTTATAATTTATCCACAGTCTCTCATGCCGGTTTAAACACTTCCCACTGGAACATGTAGCTCACTGATGCACAGATTCTATTCTGGGCAGAAAGGACTGAAATGGGTGGAAATATTTCAGTCATGACTTTGTGAAGAGAATGAAGCCATAGACATCAATATACATGGACTGATTCATTCATTCACAGACCATGGAAGCGGAGGGGATTTCAGAGCTACAGGGTTGCCCACAGCACTGCCCATTCCACCAGTAATAGGTCAATTGGTTTTAAAGAGAATTTGAATGAACTTTTTAGAATATTTTATGGCTATACATTTCCATATATATTAGAAAATATATATTTATACATGAATCTGATAATTTCACAAATACTTTTGCTCAGGAAGAAACTATAGATTTTTTTCATTTAAAAAATAAAAGATTTTGGGCCAGGGATTCTAGCACCTGCCTTGCAAGTGCAAGAGCCCTAGTTCAATCCCAGTAACCACATACAACAATGCCAGGCGTGGCTACTCATGCCCACAAGCAATCAGTACCACATTCCACAGTGCCAGCTGTGGTGTCTCATGCCTGTCATCCCAGCAATCGGGAGGCAGAGGCAGGAGGATTTCTGTGAGGCTCATCTGAGTTACATAGTGAGGGCCGGTCTGAACTACCAAAGGAAGACCTTGTCTCAAAAATAAATAAATAAATAAAAATAAAAGAATCATTTTTTAAAAACATGAGTACAAGAGCCATACAACTTATAATAAAAATTAACACTAAAATAGCATCTGTATACCAGCCATTATTCTAAAGACTTAGAATATTGAAGACTTAACTTATTGAAGTTTTTTTTCATGAACTTATTCAATCCTCACAATAATCTCCATTTTAAAGGCAAAGAAACTGATACACTTGTCTAAGAACAGACAGTCTGAATCTAGCAGAGCCAAGGTTAGACCTAGGGGGTGAGGGCCAGCATCCAAAGCCAGTATACTAAAAATGTGACATATAAACAAGGAGAGCTGGAGAGATGGGGAGGTAGTCCAGCTGCTGCCATCTTGAGTTCTTAATAATTTCTAACTAAGAGGCCCTATGTTTTAATTTTTCAATGAACCTCACAAATTGTACAGCTGACATTGCATAATATATATAGTTTCTCAAACACCAGAGGCATTTTGCAAAACGGGTGAGGTGGCAGAGGTCTTCACCCTTGGAGTTAAACAGCACAGGGTTGGGGGGGGGCCTCCAACAAGACAATGTTGAAGAAAGCAGTAAGAAATATTTCTAAGCCTCCAAAACATCAGATATTTCTTTTTAATCTCTCTACGCACAGTATAACTTTCTTGGGAAGAATGATAAAGATAGTTTTAAATGGAGCCTCTTGTGAAACATCAGCTACTTTTTAAAAAGATTTCCTTGGTTGGCTGAGTCATGGCTTGATAATCATCTAGACACATTTTTCCAATGTTCTCTAACTGAATTTTAATTACAGCATTTTATAACAATGTATCCCTGAGCTTTTGACCTTCAAGAAAACATAACTCAAAGTAAAATGAAGCATAGTCTCCAACAAGCTTATCCCCACACGTTTCTTTTCCTTCAGATAAGATAAATAACATATAGTAAATGCTATTAATCCAGACAAAATAAGCACAAAGCAACCTCCATTTTTCTTTGCTCTTAGCTAATGCAGATTTGTAAAAGAGCATCTCAAGGGTTTGGGCAGAGCCTCAGAGAATATGAGACCAGCAGGGACGTGGTGAGAGTATCATACCTGTCTTTCAGGCCCAGGCCTCGCTCTGGGCCTTTATCATGAATGAACCACTGGGACACGCTTACCCTGACAGCTGCTGAGTTTTCATTTGGAATTGTTTCAGTCCTTCTGAGGAAAATGAACTCTGGTCTAAAGACAGAGAGAAGATACCAGGCTTGGGCCATGAGCTCATGAATCGTACCTCAAACCGTAAATACTCTCGTGGAAATACAGGTCCTTATGATCTACACTCCATCTGGCTCCTGAAACCTTATTGTAAATGACCACAAACAGCCCTGTGAAGAAGAGAAGAAAAAGGAAGAGGAAGGCCATGAACTGGGACTTGAAAAGCCACCCAGTTCTTGACAGTACTTCCCATACATAAGTCCGGAATTTTTGTTGGTGGCAGAGGATAAAACAATTGGCACTTTCAACATCAAAACCATGTTCAGAAGAGAAAGAGAAATAAGGAAGTTCCAGCTGAGGGTGGCAACAGGACTGGGTTCCAAGAAGGAGGGAATGTGGAGGGGCTGCGCAGAGCATGCTGCGCTGGACATGGAGAAACGGGGACCGGAAATGACCGGGCTTTACTGCAGCAGCAGCTAAAATGTTGACCTGCCCTGGAGCCTTTGAGATAAAAGAACAAAGAGAGAGGGGAGAAGAGAGGGCTGTGGCACAGGAGGGGGCTGTGGTGCCAATGTGAGCAGAGCACCTAGAACAGACTCCCAACCCCACTGACAAAGGGCGAGTCTTGTCTGTGAGGTTCATCTACCCTGCTGCACTTTCTGATTGCCCGTTTGCACTCAGGGCTACTCTCCCCTGTGTTAATACTCCACCATCTGTCTGTCCGTTCCCTAAACACTGAAGGCTGTGTCCAAGTTGAGGCTGTGAGGAACAGCGCTGCTGAGCACATTCCTGTACCTGTCACTGATAGACACACAGAGATGTTTCTCTCAAATATCTTTTGAGTTAGAAGTGAATTGCTGGCTCATATAACTAGATTTTTCTTTTTACATTCTCTTAAGAACATTGCATTACCTGCTATGGCCATTATATATCTCAGAGAAAATAAGGGTTCCTGATTGCATTGTGCAGATGAGAAACCCAGAATAAAGTCATGTGACTGCACATTAGCTCAGTTGCGGGGTCAAGGACAGAACATCCCCCTCCCTTCCCTGCATCCAAAGCCTGCGCTTCCCAGCCACACCATAGTAACAAACCTGGCTGTTGTTATGATCGATAGCACTCAGAGAGGTACTTGTAAAAAATATGAGTAAGAGTAGAAGTTGGTGGGGATTGCAGTGGGTGGGGAGGACATTTTGTCATTCCATCCAGTCTCCACTTCTGCACTGGCAAATGTCTGTTTTGGAAAGTTGATCCCAGAGTAGTCAAAATAAGAGCCTCTGGGCATAGCAGGGGGCTTTAGCTATCTGAGGCAGGCAGAGCTTCCTGCAGAAAATCGCACCCCAGAAAGCAGCAGCTCCACCTTGCCTGAGGCCAGGAGGCCTTCAGTCTTGGCCCTAAGCACAGAACTACATATAGAGGACCAGGAGGTCCTAGGCCCTGGAGAGATCATGTACCTGCACTTAAACCTGAGTTTGCACCTGCAAAGTTGGAAATCTGCTATTATGACTTATGTCACTCAGTCTGTTTCAGAACTGAGTTTTTGTTCTAGATTCTCTCACATGACCAAGTTAATAAGTTTGGGTTCATATGATTAACTTGCGAAGAGTGAATCAGGCACAAGTAGGTGAGCAGGTGCTTGGCTAGTGATGGCCAGGTGCCCTGGCATCTGACAGGCATGACATTCCTGAACCTTCCTTGGAGGTCCGTGGATGGGAAAGGAAGAGTAGCCCCTTACATAGAGAGTTGTAAGTTCCAGGGCTATTTCAATGGCTCATTTTTTTGTGCAGTTCTTAACTATGGTGGCTGATAATTATCACTTTATGTCCGACTTTAAGATCACACATTTGATTGCATTAAGAAAGCCCATTCAGTGGCTACCGGTGTGACTCTTGATCTTGTCCTCTTTATCAGCTCATAGGCACATTCTCCACCAAGGAGTTCTGTCTGGAAAAGAAACCAAAGCTTCTTTTGAATATCTACTTTCCCCTCTGCCTTTCACAGGAGTCATTGTCACTGCTTTCAGCAGCATTGGCATCATTCTATGCTCCAGCACAACTATATGTGTGTTAAAATGCTGATATGTTTCTGCATCTGCTAACTACCTGATACACAAGCAGCCCCATGTAACCCACTACCTAAGAAAATAATCCCAGCCCAGGACCCTACTGCAACCCAGAAATGATTTCAAATAAATGATGGCATCAGTGAGATAAGTGTACAGCCTAGTAAGGTGGAAAGA
Organism: Petromus typicus; assembly: GCA_004026965.1. Taxonomy (NCBI): domain Eukaryota; kingdom Metazoa; phylum Chordata; class Mammalia; order Rodentia; family Petromuridae; genus Petromus; species Petromus typicus. The sequence continues at coordinate 14,413 of PVIR01022771.1, forward strand.
TGGTCCCTGTGTGTGCAGTAATTCAGGGAAATTTCAAAACTGCTGAGAGAAGGTAATGGTAAGAAATGTTTATTAATTTTTAGATGTGATAATGATTCTAAGCTATTCTTTTGAAAGAGTTTATTTTAGAGACATACACTGAAACATTTACAGATGAAATCTACAATAGAAGAGTTTTGTTTCAAAAACAATTTAAAGAGAAGGGGAAAAAGGAGTGGGGGCTGGTGATGAGACTAATCATGTATTCGCTGAACTCTGTACATGTTTGAAATTCTTCAACGAACAAAATCCAAAGTTATTTCTCATCAATCTATACTTCATAGCTTCCCCTGGTAGAAATGCAAGAGCTGGAAGCTACCAGGTTATGGTCTGAGCAGACCTGGAAGGATTCGTAGTTCATCCACTCACAGGTTGCTGTGGACAGTCCCTTATTTTTTCTTCTGTATTTCCTGCCTGAGTTGCACATCATCAGTACCTCCCCCACACCACACCACACACACACACACACACACACACACACACACACACACACACACACCTTCCCAAACAAGCTAGCTGGAGTCTAAACACAACAGCATTTGTGTAAAATGTGAGCACCTTGGAAGAAAGGTGAGGAGGCATCTTTCCTGTCACGGCCGGACCTAGCACAGAGGCATTGTGTGAAGTCCAGTTCAGAGAGCTCGGGATTCCAAGAATCCCCACAGCATTTTCAGAAACTACCTCATGCATAGTTTCCAAACAGCTGAAACGAATGTCCTGCTGCCACACAGGAGGCTTTTAGCAGGACTGTTGACTCCTCACACAAAGCCCTTGTGTATGTGTGACAGATGGCCCTAGCCTTTCTCTTCTCCCTCCCTCGTTCTTTCCTTCGTTTGTCCCCCTGTCTCTCTCCAGTTCTTCTCTCCCACCCTTCTCTCCTTCATAGCACTTTTCCTGAATTGACACAAGGTCCAGAAAAACGGACAGAAACAGGCAGCAAAGCAACACTGAGAATGGAGAATGGCTCTGCCAGGCCTGCCGCCTGCACACGGCCACACCTTCTTCAAAGCTCGTTATTTGAAGACAGCATGACACACCTTTCAAACTATAGGGCACAGGGGAAAACAGTAAAAGATTCATAAATATTTATGTGGTCTTCATGGCCTTTACAAGTTGCCTTCTCCAAAGTAATAGTGCACATGCACACATGTACCTTCCAGGCCTGGCCGTTCACAAAGAACAACTAGAGACTATATTCTCTATTTACTGCCCCAAGCATGGTCTGTATATGTGCTGAGGCAGGGAAGGGGAAGGATAGGGTATGGGAGAACATGGGGGATTTGATCATAGACGTTTGGGCTGCAGTGGGCAGAACTGGCCAAGCAAGTTGCCTATAGTTCCCAGCTTCTCTTTCTTCTTCTGTCAAATGAAAGAAAGCACTAGAATACACAGAGGATCATTAGAGATTTTCCACCTCAAACGTCTATGATCAAATCCCCCATGTTCTCAGAGAATTCCCCTATGAATCTATCTGATGCCCAAATTTTTGATGGGCATGAAACAAGATCTGTAGAATAGAGGTCAAGCCAGTGGTCACACTGTGGAGTGACCTATGCAGTTACAGAGGAGGGAAGTTAGGGACAAGAGGGAAAAGGGGTATTAAGTTCAGTAGGAAATGGCCCATATTTAAATAGGGTCAGGGAAATAAATCAAAAGGAAAAAAACTGACACAATACATCTGATCAGAAATTGGAAGCAAGATTTATCATCTGCCTTGATATCTAAAGAAGAAAGACAAAAAGCAAAACTGTGTTCCTACTGATCCCACTTGGTTACTTAGAATTCATTCTCAAGTCACAGGCATGCTTCCAGTACAGGCTTTCTCCACCATCCAGCATCCTGGCCCTTTAAGAAGATGTGATGTATCCTACACAAGAATAATAACTATCCCCCATGGCCCCTACCCACCCCCGGACAAGAAGGCATAAAGACTCATGTTCAAAAAGATGAAGTTGCTATTTAAGCAGTAACAGCTACATCTGCTAATGATTAACTCTGGGATTTATTATCAATTAGGATTATAAATCTCTGCTTACTTTGGCTCCTGGAAAGTTGATTTTACTGGACGGGGGGGGTCAGGGCGAAGTTGGGAGAGAGTCATTTAAGACAAAAAGGGAGAAATCCAAGCTTAAAAAGACACATTGCAGAATCAAAAGACTGCCAGATTTCTCAAGCTCTAGAGTTAGAAAGCAGGATTGACTTGTGATTGGTTCTCAGCGAATAGTCAAGCAGATGCCACAGGGCACCAAAGTCAGAGGGGCCAGTGTCACTCAGAATAGAGTGCTAAGGGTCTGAAAGAAGTTACATAATTGAATGGAACCCAGCAGCCAGGCCTTGGCATGGCCCAAGTGGGCAGTGCAGCATGTGCAGCAGGCTTAGTTTGTCCCAGACATCCTCAGTCTTGGCTGAATCACCTACGAAGCCTTAAAAATACCTGTACTTGGGTCCCACAGAAAACCAGTTTAATCAGAATTTCCAGGGAGGGGGTGAGACTTGGTTATCAAAGCCAAGATTAAGAATTGTCACTTACTTCCTTTCATCCTCGAGCAGCCCATGTTATAGCTCTAACTCTTCTAGTTTATAGAATAGCAAGCTGAGAGCCTTGGCACCAGGGTCACCCCGCTAATACTGACAGGTGACATTGGAGCCCAGAGCTTGCACTCTTATGCATTGTGCAGTCTCTGGTTCTCAGCTTTCCAGACCTTGAAATTTATGGACTTTTCAGAGTAGAAAAAGGGAACTTTAAACAATGTTTGAATGGTATTCTCCAAATGAGAATGAGACCTTAGCCCCTGTGAATGCTACACATTACTGAGGAGGATGTCTCTCCTCTAGATGGAATGATGTCAACACAAAGAATTTGCATTGACAACTTCAGGCTCATCACCAGGTCTCAGTCATTTATTTGATAAACATTAAGTACCAGTTTTCTGCACTCTATAAAGTAGAGTACAGTCTAAAAAGATGGGCTAAGGTCCTTAACATGTAAAGGCCATTATATATTCATGTTGCTGAACAGTAACATGAGATCGAGTCCTAGGCAGAGGCAAATGATAATAAAGTGTTATGAGAAAGTGGAATAAACTGTTGCTGATGCATAAACATTTAATTCAAGGTAGAAAATGTGAATTCCTGGGTGGCAGCTATAGAAGAGTAATGAACTAGATGTCAGCAGGGGAGATGAGGATTCTCATGACCAAGTGGGTCTGTGTTCTGTCTAAAGAGGCAGCAGACACTCACGTGTAGCCAGAAATTCCCACATGGGAAGGTGGGTGCAAGGTTGTCAGGCTCTTCAACTTTAGGAGAAGCTATAAAGTCAGGATGCTGAATGCAAGATCTCTCCATTTTTTAAAATGGCGTCTAACTCAAAACACCGTGTAGATCAAAGAATCCATGTGTCCTCCAGCTCTGGTTTTATCACCAAAGGAAATCGCCCCACGGTTCCTTAGATCGCAAAGCAATGTTCGTTCATCTGTGCCTTCATCCACAGGTGTGCTCATTTACTTTGGGTATGGTATCTGGAACAGTACCCTGGAAATCAGCGCCCGAGAGGAGGCTCTGCACCAAAGTACATACCAGCGCTACGATGTGGACGACCCCTTCTCGGTGGAGGAGGGTTTCTCCTACGCCACAGAGGGGGAGAGCCAGGAGAACTGGGGCGGGCCTGCTGAAGACAAAGGCTTCTATTACCAGCAGATGTCAGATGCGAAGGCAAACAGCCGGACGAGTAGCAAAGCGAAGAGCAAAAGCAAACACAAACAGAACTCAGAGGCCCTGATTGCAAATGACGAGCTAGATTCCTCTCCAGAGTAAGCATAAACACACGGAGGGTCGCAGTCTGATTGGTTTTCAGCAGCTTCACTTGTGGGCTAGAAGGTGAACACTGTTTTTCACTCTTTTTCCCCTAAAGTCAGTCCCTAGTCATAGCCTATCACTTGCTCTTTTTGCTCATCAGAATGGTTCAAAAGAAGGGCTTAACCCAGGGCTCCTGATAGGATCCCCTGTGAAAAAGAATGAACAAGAGGATAAATGAAATTCTATCTACGCTGCGACCAGCAGAGGAGATGGTAGCTAATGTTTCCCAGAACTATGCTTTGCTGGTCGAGTTATTTTGTTTCTTACTGAGACCCCCAGAAACAAGGGCCAATCTCCTTGAGCCCCAGAAAGACTGCAGCTCCTTTGGAGAAGCAACAGAGCAGGTGGGTATGGGCAGCATTCTGGGTGCCTCGAGCACAGAGGTCAAGCTGTGTGGCACATCTGGCTGAGCGCTGCTGTGGTCAGTGTAAGCAGCAGGGTGTCAGCCCTTCCACAGTCAACAGACCTCCTCACCCCAAAACAGAAGACACATGTTTCCTTTCTTCATTCGTGTCCTCTCAGTCTCTTGTGTTTCAGGGTCCAGCAAAGGAAAGGAATCTCAGACAATTTCCCCAAAGGTTTCAGAGTCCGACCCAATACTATGGTAAGAAACACCATCAAAGATCTACTTAAATGCCCAGAAAAAAATTACACAACCACTGCTTGCCATAAAGGCCAGAAGGTCATTGGCAGAAATCACTTGTCTGTCAAGCCTTCCCTGATACCAGCTTCTGACTCCTGCTGATGTGATGGCACAGGGCAAAGGTGAAGCATGATTTCATGGCACTAATATGCCTTGAAGAAGTGAGCCATTTGTTTTATAATCAGATAAAAATCTTTGCGAGGAGAAGTGACCCAGCCACTGAGATCAGATTGCAAATTTACTCCATATTTCTAAAATTGTAAATTCTGTAGCTTTTTTTTTTTAGACATGCAACCACTGGATTGGGGGTGGGAGGGGCGGCTACCTTCAAAACAAAAAAAAAAAAACCAATGTCAAAACACTGCTACCTAGGTAATTACATTCCATCAGATCATATTACTCTTCTGAACCTTATGCCTCTGAAACAACTTACTTTTTAGAATATTTTTCCTCTGTTTTTTTCCCAAAGCAGTTTCATTGAAGCCCAGAGACATATATACTGGATAGGGTCTAAATTGGGGTCACAGGATTCTTAAAAGAATTTCCTCTGAGACAGGAAAAAACACTGTAAATTCTACTATTGGATTTCAAGGATTCCCACTGGCCACACTGATCTGTGTATGCATGTATGTGAAGGCAATAATTTTAATCAAACTAAAATCTGTGTGATAATTTTCTGGAAGAGAAAAAACACAAATCTCTTGATGTTTTTTCTCCTCAAGTTATTATCCTGCCAAAAGTTGTCCAAAACACATCAACTAATATTTAGATCTATTCTTAAAACTTGAGGCTTGTGCCTTGGCAAAAGAGGTAAAGGTCATTTTGCTGTCATTCAGTAAAGAGTGACTGAGAAGAGCTCAAGTGCTAAGTGCGGAGCATGAGAAGAGATGTAAGATCTGCCCTTCCAGCTCTCTATTCAGGAGAAGCTCCAGGGCCTGATGAACTCAGATAACATTACCAAGCTCAACAAGTCCTCATGACTGAGTCCCTGGGCTTCAACCTGACATGGAAAAATCAAGTGAAAGTAGTTTTGTAAACAACACTTTTATATACATTGCATATCATGCCCACAGCCAATATCTACCATTAAATTCAAATAAGTACAACTTCTAAGATTTTTTTTGTTGTTGTTCTTTCCTATTAATTGTTTAGAACTCTGGCTTCCTGAGTACAGTTTGTCATTTCCTTGTCATGCTTGATAATACTGTTTTCTCTTCCCTCAATGTTACCATAAAATACAGAACCTGGCCTGTCATGTATATCTGGGGGGATTAACTCTAAACTAATTGTTGATAACTCTAGACTGATTGTTAATAATTATCAACAATCTTTGTGAAAAAGTTTTAAACTGGTTTTAAAACTCAAGAAATCTGATTAAACACAATCTGGTAAGCTTGACACAATCTAAATAGGTGGGGTGGAGTTATAGTCATTAAATATGTGTTTAAGAAAAACATGAATGTAAAATAACCAAAACTTACCATGAGTAAAAAGCTTCCTTTTACTTATGAGGTTTAGGCCCTAAAGCAGCTATAGTCTGATGGCAGGTGGACGTATTTCTATAGAGTAGAAAGGACGAACACAGGCTTTGGCTAACACCATCGGTGTTTTTGTGTAAATCTCATGAACCACTCTCAGTACAGAAACAACTTACATAATCCTGTATTTTAAGATTTGCTCTTTTTGTTTGCTTTTGTTTTTTGAGAGAGATTCTTATTATGTAGTTCAGGCTTGTCTTGAACTCATAGTAGTCCTTCTGCCTCAGCCTTCCAAGTTCTGGGACTACAGGTATATGCTGCCGTCATCTGCTTTTTATTTTCTAAAGGTAATGAGTCATCCCCCTAGTGACCTTGGATTGTAAAAACTCAGTATTTTAGGAAAAGTTTTTTGAGACACAAGTTTTTCCTCCTGCTTCCCAGCTTCTATGAAATAGTTCCAAATTTCACAATGCAGTTGTCAAATATCATCAACATTTGGAATGATCGTATTGAGGTTTTCTGAATATTATGTGGAATATGTTTTCTGAATGTTTGTGGAATTGTATTAATGATAGATCAGCATATAAATAAGTACAGTGGTACCTCAGTTTACAAATTTAATTCTCTCCACAATTCTTATCACAGACTGAATTGGATGAGAATCAAATCAAATTTCCCCATAAGTTCAACATTGTACCTAACCCCTGAATTTGATCATTTCTCATCTGATTTAGTTTGTGACCAGAGTCATGGAAATAATTAAATTCCTGAACCAAAGTACCACTTTATCTTAGAAATTTAGCCCTTTGCTTCAGCCCAAGGAAAAAAATCTACATTTTATTGAATTCTTCTCTACAGCAAGAACTGTTCTTGAGATTTCAGTACATGAATTAGTGGTTTGGAGCCAATGACTTGAGTTTTTGAAATTTTCATTCTATTCATTCATTCATTCTCCATATCAATTTTAAAAGATCTGAGTTAACCATTCAGCTACACACAAAACAAAAATTAAGTTAAAAATTCAATAAAAATAATAATAGGATAAGGCAAAGCTAGAGGTCTGTTTATGGCACAACTTTATTATGTTTTGCTAAATTTGCCAATGAAGGAACACCTTAAAAATAATAAAATTGACAGTAATGACAAAAAATAATACCTGTATAATATGAACGAGTCTTTCCCCATAAAAGAAGAGAAATTAAATAGCACAACCTTTGAAATCTGTAGATAAGCCTCAAATCTATTATTTTACTAGCTCTATGTGCCTGATATAGAGTGGGTGTTCAGTAACTATCTGATGGATGGCTGAATGAATGATGGACTGGAGGAAAATGAAGTATTTCTTCAGCAATTGTTCAGAGTGCCTACTATGTGCTTTGGCATATATTTATACAATAATAAGTAAAATAGAAATCCAGCTCTCCATAAATAAGGGGAAATAGGATAAATAAACAAAGTATAACGGTGCAGGTGAGATGAGAGACATGTTGTACTATGGAGGTACAAATATGGAAAAGATTTCCTTCCACTGGAAAGCTCATAAAAAACAGAGTTCTTCCATTCTTTTGTGTGAGTCTGTGAAATGAGCAGACCTTTAGTAGGCAGAAGGAAAGAGAGGTATTCCAAGCAAAGGATGAGTAAGATACAGACCTTGGCTGAAAGTTACTTTCGGACTAATCTGTGCTGTGCTTCCTTCAGGGGAAAGCAAAGAGCTAGTCTGACTGGACCATATCATTGATGCTTGATGTAAACCCCGGACAGTAAGTGATAATTCCTGGACGGCAGGTTAGTTGCACGTTCAGCTGGCTGGCTCTCGTTGGGTGGGGAGTGACTAAGGACATGAGGGAAGTGGGAGTCACACAAGGCTGGACTTGAAAGAAGCTGAGGCAGTGACGTCATTGTCTGTGCAAGGCACTGACAACTCACATGCACACTCCAAGTTGATTTAACATAGTAAAGGAAATAATATACATATTTAAAAATAATTTGATTCCTTTTGAATCCTATATCAGATTTTGTCATTAATCAAGAAAAAATACATGGACACACTACACAAAGCTATTTCCAGCCACTTTTTAAATTTTAATAGAAAGTTCCAACAACCAAACTCACAATTTTTTGTATGTGTCTAAACAGTAAAACCTCAGTTCTCAGTTTTATCCCACTTCAATGCTAGATCACTTTGAACTAGTGAAAGAAACTGACAGACACAACCAGGTGAAACATGCAGTTCTACGTCTAATCAAATGTCTATATCATAGTCACGATGACTGATGATTTTAAATTTAAATAAACGGATAAAGCAGGAGGAAAGAAGAGGGCTGTTGAATCTAACATTCACCACTGCAGAACATATGTGTTAGTCAGGGTACAAATACACTAATTTTTAGGAAGCAAAACTGAAAGAAATGTCTTTATTCTGCTGAAAAGTGTTGACACAGTGGACACCCCTGACACGATGTTTTAAAGAAGTTTACTTACAAGGGCCTCCCTCTTTTTTACATGTAAATAGAAGCTGTATCAGAGAATTACCCAGAAGGCTAGAGGAAATTGCCACCTCCTTGCCCTGCCCAGGGACTAAGATGGCTTTGCAAAGTCTGTAAATTACCCACAGGAGTGCCTAACTTTGTGTCTCAGACTAGAAACGCTTTGTTGTGTGCACAAGTCAGGAATGAGGACATGTATCTGAAGCCAGAGTCTGAGTCACTCACCCGGTGGTAGCCAATGGTTCACTCTGATTTAAGCCTCAGGTTACTGAGCAGTCCAAAGACAGCCTTGATTTCCTGGAGGGAAGGGAAGAGAGCAAAGCAAGTGCACCCCTAACCTCACTAATGGATCATGGAGCATGATATTCCCAGCAAGGTTTGGAGGGGGGAACAATTTCCATGGAACCTCATCTTCCCCCATTTGGATGTACTTCTCTAGCACTGAAAAATTGCTGAGGCCCTTTGGGGAGCCTACAAGACAAATGGATACGGGAAGAAAGACAGACAGACAGACAGACACACACGCACACACACACACACACACATACACCTGCAGGTACAGGGCTGGCCTCACTGTGAGAACAAATAGTTGTCATTAAGCCAGTAGTTGGTAAGCATCCCACCAGAGTGGACAGAACACCCCAAACCACAGGTCCTACCAGGACCAGGAGCAGATGCCGCTTTCGCTGGAGCTGTCTTTGCATTCCTCAGCTGGAATGTGACAGGTAGCACAAAGCTCCTTTCGTGGACATAGTTGTTAGTCCTGTGTCCCACTTTCATTTTTTCTAAGGCTTTAGTGGAGAGGCTGTTTAATTGTGTTTTTATCCGCTCATCAGGAGCAACTTCCTTTTGAAAATGCTTTCTTATTCTTGCTTGTCTTGTTCTTGAGTAATACATGCAGCATTCTGAGAGACCTAGGCAGTTGCCTTTTGCCAAAATTACTTCTATAAGAAATATAGAATGTCTTCTTTTTTTAAGGATTTAAAGCCCAAAAGGGAACAGTGGAAGTTAGATAGCCCATCAAAAGTGAGTGTGTGTTCTTCTGCAGTATGAAGTAAAAATAGTGTTAGAAGTCATAAAACAGCACACGACATGCATGGAATCACACACTCCACACAGCACTTGCACGGTCGTCTGAGACTTGAATTTTCAGGACAGCAGGTAGCTCTAATCTCTTGCTCTTTGACAACATGTAGTGCATGTTGATACACACCAGGAGAGACTTACATGGCTTCCTATTAGCACTAAAAAACAAGGGCAGCCTGGTGTTTTCCTATCAGAGACTTTCTTTGTGCAGTTGGTTTGTAGATTTGTTTTTTTCTATTAAGCTTTCCTGACATTGACATGGACGACATAGGCTGAAGGAAATTGTGGTTCATGTGAATTTCTTGAGAAGCCCAGACTCAAAAGTATTGTGCTCATTCTGATACTGGGATGAGGAAACTACTCTGTGCACACCTACTGATTAGTATTAATACTAATTAATACTAATTAATTAGTATTAATACTAATTAATACTATTAATACTGATTAGTATTAATACACCTTGGCAGTTGCTGATATACTTGTCACACTCCCAGGCTCAAAGTTAAGAATTTTCCCTTGAATTCATCCCACTTCCCCCAAGGCAGATACACTATTGTACAATGGCGCATAAATACCTCAACTGTCCGGCTAAGAGAAGGGGCTGAATGATCTTAAGAGCTCCCCACCGCCCCATGTAGTCATGCCATCTGACCACACAACTCGACATTCTAGTTCTTCTCACTGTGGAAAAGAAACGTTCCTGTTGAATTCATATCCAAAGTTATAAATAACAGCTTGTGACTTTTACTAATTTGTTTCATTTCTGTTTTGGTCTTTGAGAAGTACAACTTGCATTTTGCAGATGGTAATTTCTGGTGTTGTTCTCTGCTATTTTTTTTTTGTATGAATTTGCTGTATTTGTTAAACTTTGTTCGCTTTGTGGTTTTTAATTCCCATTGGTGCACTGTACAATGGGACATTGTAATGTACTATAAAGAAAGAAATAATATGCAGATGTACTATGGAGTGTATTTTATTTTCAAATGACTGTGGTGTTGACAATATATTGATTTATCAAAATACTAAGAAAAATTCTAAATTTACCAAAATGTGTATATTTTAATAAATGCATAAAGCTTTATTGTGTGCCTTTAAATTTTAAAATGAGTTTATAAAGAAAGTCAGAAACAAAAGTGTCTTACTACAAAACATTCATAGTAATGTAAAACTTTTACATAGGAAACTACCAAAAAAAGAGAGAAGAGAAAGTTAAAGGAGTTTCCCATACGATGTTAACCAGTACCTGAAGTCTGTTACTTTTTTTTTCCCTTTCAAAATGGAGATGAATAAGTGAATTTTGCCTTAAGTGTCTCAATTGTCCTTTGTAGAAGACAGATAAATGAGCTTATTTATCTAATTGCATTATTGTGGAAAACTCATTTTCAGAATAAAAATATTTTTAAAATCACCACTAATCAACTAATAAAATGTAAATTTGAAAAAGCCAATGCCATCCAACCTTTTTAAGTGTACTTTACTTCCGAGAGGAGAGCACAGACATTCAAATTTAGTGGACTCTCAACCGGAAGTGGCTTCATCTCCCTCTAGCCAGGTTTTTCCAACAAAGGTATGATGCATTTCCTGAGCGCTGTTCCTTGCATGCTCTCCTCAGTTACCTCCCCCTCAGTACTCACTTCTGTGTGTGCTCCAGCCCTTCTGTGCCCTTGGCAGCATCTTATATTTAACACAGAACATTTAATTTTTACATTTAATGTTGAATATTTGATTTATGGTTCCTATATATTTTGAGGACAAATTAGAAAAAATTATCTGCCTACACCCCCAACTCCAATTACCATAGGATTAATGATGGCTCCATTTAGTTTACTTTTTGATAGTACAAAGTTAATGGTCCCTGGAGTAAAGACAGAGGGGTCCTAGGGACACATGTTTTTCCCATCACTCACGAGATGCAAAGAATTTGCCACATCTTGATTGCCTCCACCTCGCTGATCTCCCTTGTCAATATCTACCCACCTCAGTAGGAAAACAAATTTAAATATATTCCTTTACAGAATCACAGTTGATGTCTAGTTTCGTGTCTCTTAGATGATTGAGACTTTTGGGATAAATGCAGAATCCCTTAGATTTCTTTCCATTCTCCCAAATGACGCCTGTAAATGACCGCATGTGCTCTCACAGGAGGGGAAGAAATTTGGTTGCAGGTGAAAACTAGAGACTCTGGATCTTTACCAAGTGCTGCTCTCTGGACTGCTCCCTGGACAGGAGGCCCTCGAAGGAGGTCTGGCCCCTCTAGTTCTATGAGCTTCATGGTCATATTCAACATCAGCACCCCCAGATCTGGCACTGACCTCAGTCATGCTCCACGTGTTCAGACTGTAGGCCTCTGCTGGTGTCCTTTGATCTGATCACAGGTTGTCCTGAGTCTTGGTTCAGGGGCCCAGCCACTTCCTCCACTCTGTTCGGAAGCTGGGAGCCACCAGGATGCTACAGCCTGTTCATGAGAATGGCTGTTATATTTTCAGGACTTTCAAGTTGCTAAACACAACTATTACTGAAACTTAGAATTAAATTAATTATGTTGAAAAAAGATAAGCCACTCAAAACATTTTGTTATATCTTCTTGTTTGTGTTCCTGAAGGTCCTCACGGATATTCATCTGTGTGTCGAAAACACTTAGTAGTGGGGGGTTTTGCATATCTCTTCCCGACTCCATGTGCAGTGACTTCACACTAGTAGCCTGCAATTAGCCATGTGGGAGTATTTACAGTGTAGAATTTGGCAAGCACTAGAAAGAAGAGTTCAGAAGAAGTAGTAATAGTCACAAAATAACATAAATGTACACAAGGCCACAGGACTATACACTTAAAAATGGCCAAGATGGTAAAACTTAAGTGCATTTTACCTCAATTTTTAAAGTTTTTTTCTTTTCCACAAACTCCTAGCTACAAACATTTTTCAGCACATCACTATTTATATCTTTTCCAACTAAGTATACCTCTAACCCATCCAATATTTTCAGGCTTCGGGCCAGGGAGTTAGCTCAGTGGTTCCGGCACCTGTCTTGCAAGTGCAAGGACTCAGGTTCGATCCCCGGTAACCATATACAATACTGGGTGTGGAGACTCACACACAGCAGCAACCAGTACCACATACCACAGTGCCGGGCATGGTGGCTCACGCTTGTAATCCCAGCACTCGGGAGGCAGAGGCAGGATTGCTGTGATGTGAGTTTGAGGCTGAGCTCAGGGCCAGCCTGAACCACAAAGTGAGACCCTGTCTTAAAAAAAAAAAAAAAAAAAAAAAAAAAAAAAAAAAAAAAAAAAAAAAAAAAAAAAAAAAAGATTATTCAATACCAAGTATTAGAGAGTATATGAAGAAATTTGATCTTCTCCCCACTTCTTACTGGGACTGCAAAATGAAACAACTGTCATGGAAAATAGTATGGTAGATCCTCAAAAAAATTCAGAATAGAATAACTGCATAATCTAGCAATTCTTTATATATATCCCAAAGAATTAAAATCTGGGTCTGAAAGCAATATTTGCACACTTATATTCACAGCAGAATGATTCATAATAGCTACACATGGAGACAACCCAAGTGTTCATTGGTGGGTAAACAGATAGACAAAATGTGCTAAATATGTATAATGGAATGTTCAGCATTAATAAGGAAGGAAATGGTGACAACACAGTCAGCTTTCAGGACATTACACTGTGTTAAATAAACCAGTCACAAAAAGACCAATGCCATAGATTCCACTTACAGGAGGGACTTAGTCAAAATCTAGAGACTGGAAAATAGAATGTGGTTGTGAAAGACAATGGGAGGGAAACTGAGGATTTATTGTGTAAATGGCACCAAGATT